>PVIC010041805.1:0-16051 GCA_004025085.1 Thryonomys swinderianus | reverse complement strand
AGGACCTGAGTTCGATCCCCGGTTACCACATATAATGCTGGGCGTGGTGGCTCACGCCTGTAATCCCAGCACTCGGGAGGCAGAGACAGGAGGATTGCTGAGTTCGCGGCAGCTTGCCTGGGCACCATAGTGAGCTCAGGGCCAGCCTGAACTACAAAGCGAGACCCTGTCTCCAAAAAGCAAAAAAAAAAAAAAAAATTTTTTCTGAAATTCCTGTGTGGGTTTCCGAGTGATCTATCTAATCCACTGTTAAAAGGCTCTGCTTGGAGCCGGCATGGAAGATCTTCATGCCTCTCTTTGGGCCAGATTGGTGTGAACTCAGACGTTGCTGGGAGGTTGCAGTGAAGGGAAATCACAAGTTGGGTATCGCAAAGCTTCCCACTCATGACAGTCCCAGCAAACCCCCTGCACAAACACAGGAGCAAAATTACAAGCAGATCAGAAACCAGGCAGGGTGCTGCACCCCTATAAAACCAGCTCCTTGGGAAGCTGAAGCAAGCAAGGCCCTGTCTCGAAAAAGGTAGTGCCATCGGGTAAGCCCCACAAAGACGGAGGCTGAGGCAGGTGGGTCACAAGTTTGAGTCCCACCTGGGCTGTTCAGTAACACACTGAATAAACAAATAAGTGGGCTGGGGATGTAACTGGGGGGAGGATATGCCTGGTTATCCTTAAACTCTTGTCTTTTTAACTGGGATAGGCCTCCAGCCCATTTAATAATAAAGAAAACTACCTCCTATAGGCAAGATACCACGTTTATGTGTATTTCAATTTAATACTTAACCCAATGAGATAAAGTACCCTCCTTTGCCCTTATATTGCACAGAAAGAGTCTAAGACATAGAGACGTCACAAAGGCCACGGGGCTGGTAATGATTAACTGGGATTGGGCCCAGGAGTCGACTGCGCCAGTCCGTGGCTCCTCCAGTGGAGAAGCAGAAAGGCCACAGACCCAAGTCCTGAGCGGAGGCGGGGGCCGCCCAGGCCCTCCCTCTCAGCCGGGCTCCACTGGAGCAAGCGTGAAGCCCGCAGACGTGGCCGCCATGCACTCCGCCTCCCGCTGCAGCCTGGTTGCCGAGCGCGCGCCTGGGAAAGAAACCCCGTCCCGCGCCCGGCTGCGGCGCCAGGCCTGGCTGTGCGTCATCAGTACCGAGCCCACTCGCCTTGGGCAGCCCGGAGCTTTCCTGCTTTATTTAGCTGCAAAATAGTTTCCTGGTCCATCGCTCTTGCAGCTGTTGTTCGCGACAGCCTGTAGGAGGTTCAGTCATCCGTGGTCTCCAGCAGGAGATCCCAAGAAGGGGAGGGTGAGGGCGCTTGACAGCTGTTTCGAGGAAGCTCTGGGCCCCTGATGGCTCATCCAGTGAAAGGACTGAGGTTGCTTTTTGTCAGAAGCCCCCCAAAAGCCAGCCGAAGCTGCTAGGTACGTTCAAGCATCTCACAGCAAGACGGTAATGCTAAGGGCAGAGCAGCTGAACAGCCAGGAAGGAAGCTGAGCCTGGTGAGGAGGGCGGGCGCTGGCCTAAGAGCTCAGACCCACTGGGCCTCTGAGACATGCGGTGGCACTTTTAAGTTGTCGCCGAGAGTGGTGACATCGCAAGCGAACTCTTCTGCGTGGACTTGACATCGTCAGGGACTGCTACAGGAACAAAGGACAAACTCCTGGGCCCTCAGCCTTCTGCTCATTAAGCACGATTTCGGTTTTCTCCCGAGACCATCAGATTTAAAAGAGGATTTTGCTACAGCCCCAGAACCATCACTTGGGCCTCCAGACGGCCAATGGGTAGCAAAGACTCGAACAAAGCATGGCCTTTATTTGGTCCTTTATGACCATAGAATTTTGGGTGTATGTTATTCATTTAGGAAAAGTTCGCAGCCCTAGATTTACCTGGCTGATCTCATTTCTCTTCAAGATGGAAAACCCCAAGATAGGAGTAGCGACTCAAGTGTCCGGATCAGCAGGACCTCCTGTCACCAGCCTTTACGACATCCTGTTCTGGACCTTTCCCCCTTACAGTGACTAAAAAGTCTCCAGCTCTTCCCCCGACCCAGGAGCACCAGAGCCTCACATGATGGAAACTTACCCCAAAAAATTATTTCATGGGAACAGAACTACCCCGCTCTGAGCCAGAAGATTCCTCCTGAGTTTGGAAACCAGACCTCTCAGTTCCTGACCCTGGCCCTGGCCCCACTCAGCTAGCCCCTTTGTGCGAGGGCCAGTCGGATCCTCTGTCCCGGAGCACTCCCTCCAGGTGCTTTCCAAGATGAGCCCTTTCTCTTATTCCTACCTAAAGTTTTTTCCCTGAAAATGTGTGCTTTATTGTTCATTTCCAATACTATGGACCCACACAAGCCAATGAGTCTGATCTTTGTAAAGAATACCAGATTTAGAGGAAAGAGCTTTAGGTGATTTTTCTAAAATCCTAGAAATTGTCCAAGAAACAACTTTATAAGCCATTTTCCTGGGTTATAGATCAGAAGAAAATCCTTGCACAGGACCACACAGTCATGAGGAACCGAAAATCCGGCACAGGTTTTCTGTCCTCTGATACCAGCTTTTACCACCTGCCTTTCCCACTTCCTAGGAGGCTTAAGGATCCTTATTATCTTTTTAATATTTTTTTCTTTTTCTTTTTGAGACAGGGTCTCGCTTTGTAGTTTAGGCTGGCCCTGAGCTCACTATGGTGCCCAGGCAAGCCGCCGCGAACTCAGCAATCCTCCTGTCTCTGCCTCCCGAGTGCTGGGATGACAGGAGTGAGCCACCACGCCGGGCATTGTGGTATGCGGTGTTGATTGTTGGTGGGCGTGTCTCCACGCCCAGCATTATATGTGGTTACTGGGGATCGAACTCAGGACCTTGCACTTGTGAGGCAGGCACCGGAACCACTGAGCTAACCCTCCAGCCCTCTTTTTAAATTTTTAGTTTCTTGTTCTGAGGACTGAACCCACTGTTTCATGCATGCTTGCATGGTAAGTGCCCCACCTCTGAACTGTATCGACAGCCCCACCCCCTTCCTTTTTTGAATTTGATCTTAAAACGGGAATCTTTCTACAGTGCCCAGGCTGGGTCTGAACTTGGGACCTTCCTTTTTCACCCTCTCAAGCAGCCAGAGTTACTGGTGTGCATCACCAAACCCATCTGATGGGGCCTTTAAATAGAGACAGTCTGAGTTTCCCAACAGCCCAGGGAATTCAAATCCAAATTTGGTCTCCCTCCCTTCCCATTGGTTTTGAGGAACTTCTGTGAACTTGAAGTTCTTGATTGTACAGCAGGAATTTCTTGCCTAATACCAAAAGTTATTATGAGGACTAGAGGAAGAATAAGCTATTTTTGTTATAGGGCATCCTTTTTAAAAGTAGAAAAGAAAATATTAATTGCACTCAGACACCCATTCTCAATAAAAGCTGTTTCTGGATGACATTTCTCTGGACACTGACCATATCATGAAGAACCTCTTGGGTCTGTACAGTTCAGGTTTTTGGCTGGTGGTGGAGAAGGAGGAACTGGATAACCCTGAGAGGTCACAACTGGAGGGGCCAGATCAGTACTCCACCCTGTATCACTGTTCGAGTTCTTCCTGCTTCTTCTACTCTGCTCTAGGCACTCTTAGCAAAATCAGGAGTTTCATGCATGTGCGTGTGCGCATGCGCGTGCATGCATGCATGTGTGAGATATTGGATACTGGTAGTTTCAAACAGGGGTGTTTTGCCACTGAACTACATCCCCACCCTTTTTAATTTTTTTTAAACTTTGTGACAGGTTCTTACTAAATTGCCCAGGTAGGGTTTTAACTTGGAATCATCCCGTCTCGGCCTCCCAGAGTGTTGGAATTACAGGCCTGTGTCATCATATCCTGCCAACCAAAGAGGGAGTTGGGAGTATGAGATCACTGGGAGGAAGCACAGGTCGGAGACACAGCTACTGAAAGATAAAGTTGGTCTCAAGCAACTAGAGGATGGCAGATCCCAGAAGGTGGAGGCAGCCAGGGGTGGACAGATGATGGTTAGTGGGTACAGGGTACAGTGGGTTGGAGGAATAACTACTAGTGTTCCATAACACAGCAGGATGATTATGAGCAACAAGAATCAATTGAAGATTTCAAAGTAGCAAGTACAGGAAATTCTGAATATTCCCCAAATAATTAATGTGACCAATATGTTGGTTACCTTGACCTGCTCACTGTACACACCATATACATGTATTGAAGTGTCACACTGTACCTCCTAAAGACACAATTACTATGTCAGTTTTTAAAATATAGTTTTGAAAAGAAAGAAGAGGCCAGGTGTGGTAGTGTATACCTATAATCCTAACTCTTGGGAGGCTGAGGCAGGAGGATCACTGCAAGCTGGAGGCCAGTCTGGGCTACATAACAAGTTCAAAGTCAGACCAGTTTCAAAAAAAAAGAAAAAAGAAAAGGTAGAAAAAGAAATTGTAAATTGGTGTACTTTGCCACATAGAAAGATGTCTTTAGAGAGGTAAGAGAAAAGAGGATAGAGCCTGGATCATTGAAGGGGAGCAAACTTGAGGAGCCCTGGACGTGGAATGAAGACTTGGTTAGTAGTGCTCAGCATCACAATTCGATGGAACCATACTGTAGGTTAATGGTGATGGTGGAGATACACATTCCACACAGGATAAAAGCACATCAGAGAATATCCTTACATACAAATTAGTACAGTTTTGCTGCTGTCTTTTAAGTGGTGAAATAAAACCTGTAGTTTACAACAGTAATGAGCCCCTATCGATTTCCTGATTTTGACATTGTATGGCACCCAAATAAGATGCCGCTTTGAGAGGAAAGGGATTCTGCTGCATTAATTTTGCAGTTCCATCCAAGCCTATAATTATTTCCAAATAAAAAGTTTAAAATAGAATTAAAATTGTCTAAAATATAAATGCTTTCTCTTCCGAAGCGGTGATTCTGCATTTGTTAAAGTTTAAAATGAAGATTGGGTGGCTGTGTATCTGAAACACTAAATAAAAATGTGTGTGTGCGTATGTACCATGTGCGCACACACGCATGCATGTAGCTGCTGACAACTGGAAAGACTTCTAGGCAAAACTCAAAATCTATTGTTGTTGAAATTAGCCAACCCCGCCTGAGCCAAGTGAAGTTACAGGCTGAATTGTACTTTCCTCTGAACTCTTTATGCCTCCCACAGGGACAGGGCTTTGAGTGAGGGCTTCCAAGACCTCTCTACAGTCCAATGAACTTCACTGTGGATTAGCTTCATTTTGTTCACTATTTTCAGCCGATGTCTCACTAAATTGCTAAATCGCTCAGGTTTGGTTTGAACTTGTGATCTTCCTGCCTACAAGATGCTGGGATTACAGGCATGTGCCTCCCCACCTGGCTACACTAGAGCTTTTAAAAAATTAAGTCACTCTAGCACCACACCACACCACTTAAATAGAAGTATTGGTGGTTTCCTTGTCTTCTTATTATATAGTCTGTTTAATGTCACTTTTAGGTCATATATCTCAGTGGTGCAGTACAACATCAAAACTAGAAAACCAACATCGACACATTACTGTTCTAGACTATAAGTTTTATTTCACTACTTAAATTGTCCTTACATCCAGCTCAGTTTTTTTGTTGTTTTTTGTTTTTTGTTTTTTGTTTTTTGTTTTTGAGACAGGGTCTCACTTGGTAGTTCTGGCTGGTGCCAAGTTCGCTATGTTTAGGCAAGCCTCCAACTCAATCCTCCTGCCTCTGCCTCCCAAGTGCTGGGGTTAAAGGCTTGAGCCACCAAGCCCAGCACCAGCTCAGGTTTTTTGTTTTTTGTTGTTGTTGTTGTTGTTGTTTGTTTGTTTGTTTGTTTGTCTTGTTTGCTTTTGGGGGTACTGGGGATCATACTCTGGCCCTTGTGTGTCCAAGGTTGATGCGGTACCACTTGAGCTAAATCCCTAGCCCCACCAGCTCAGTTTTAAGGGGTGTGTCCCAAGATAACCCTCAGCTAGACTGGTAGGTATCACTCCTAAGGACTCAGTTATGTATGATACCCTGGATATCCAGCTCGGGGTTTATCTAAGATGTCACAAAATTATTTCTTCTATTTTAAAGCAAGCACATGATAAATCAGAAACAATAAAGAAATAGAATATAAAGTGAAGTCTTCTTCCTCCCCAGCTCCCAGAAGTCCACCATTTGTACCAGTTTCTTGCAATTCCTCCTGAACGGCATCTCTGTCTTGACTCCTCTATGTACTTACAGAGATGTGCTATAGCACGTAGACCTGTTATGTTGTTGATATGTCGGCAAGTGGCAAGTCTGGGAAATATTGCAAACACAATGCATATTACCATACTAATAAGCTCTGAATGTTTCCTCAAACTTACTTGAACACAGAGCTTCTTTGGGAGAAGATTCCTGAAGACTTTTCCTGTATGGGCGTATTTTCTTATCCCTTATCAAGGTATCAGATGACAGCCATCAAAGTCTCAAGGCTTCTGTGGCAGGATGATATCTGATAAAGTGGGAAGTATTGTCCTCTTTCCTGGTCATTCCTAGTCCCTTGTGACCTTTTCTCTTCCTGGACATCAAGTACAGGACTCCAGGCTCATAGCCTCAGAGAAAGAAAAATACAGAAGCACAAAATTATCCGGTCTGTATTTTTGGTTTGCAATGTACATCTTTAAGAGAACAGAACAAGAGATAAAAGTTTTGAATCTCAAAAGGTGTGCACCCCTGGACACAGCAAAGGGACTTGGGACAGGTGGCTATGGCAGAATTAATAGATTCAAATGAATGTAAGAGAATGATGTCTCCTGCTGAAGGACAGATTAAAAATCTCTGAACTGAGAGAACAAAGAAACAAGTCAGAAGAGATGAACTTTTGATGTCTCTGAGAAGGAAATGCATGAGAGTACTTCCAAATTAATTTGGAGGTATGTTGTGATTTTGATCTTAAATGTCCTTCAAAAGCTCTTGCATGGAAGACAAGGTCCCAACAGTCCTCTAGAATGCTGTAAGCTGAGCTCAGTGGGAGATTCTGTACGGAGTTCAGAAGACAAGAATGTTGACAGTAACACAGGTGGAAATGACCAGGCTCAAAATGTTTTAGTTGGGAGGGACTGAACTGGTAGCTGCACTCCAGGCTGTGTGTGTTATGCTGTGGCAGAAAATTTGTCTGCATTTTGCTCATGTCCAGAACCTTCTCAGCACACTGAGATTAAGGATTGTGGACTGATTGAACTGGTGGAGGAATCTGCAAGGCAGCCAAACATTCAGTCTGTGGCCTGGATACTGTTGGGGGCTTTTAATCAGCTCTACCTGGAGAATCGAGAGCCAACAGGCCAGCTAAATAATTTTTAAACTTTTTAGTTTGGTTAGAAAAGAAACACCAGTAAAGTTACAGCCCATAAAGTTAAGGTAGAGGAGAGCTTGGTTGTTAAAAAGATTAGCATTAAAAAGAAGTCCAAGATTTTATGTCAGGACAATAGGAAAGATGTCTTGAAAGTAGGTGGGGAATCTGAATGATCCCACCTTTTTCAGACTCAAAATTACAAAATTTGATTGACTTTGCCTTGAGAAGAAAGCCCCAGTGCCCCATGCTCGAGAGTGGTGGCTGCCTAGGGAATTTGTTCCTTAGGATTAGGTTCATACCATTCAACCATCCAGGCACTTGGAGATGACAACAGCCACAATGGAAGGGAGCTTGGCTACTGCTCCAGCCCTAGGCAGTACTCGTCATCATCTAAGTGGCGCTGGTTTTAGGCATTTCCAGAGTGCAAGAGTTGTGGGGATGGGGAACCTTGCACACCATTTTCAGAAGGCTTAGAAGGCCAGGCCGTGTACACCTGAGAGGCAGTGTGTGAAGCTGTGAGTGTGAAGCCAAAGTCACCGCGGAGACTCCAGAAGGTTGGAGAAGCCAGGTACGTGTGGATTGTCTGGGAGAAGCTGCAAGGAGGGAGCAGAGCTGGCCCAAGAGAGAGGTCAAGGGAGCTGTAACTATTACAGACAGCTGAGCTACATAGAAATATGACAGGACAAGGGAGAAATCACATCACAACTGCAGCCAGAGATCCATCTATCTGTTGATGGCCTCAGGGTAAAGACATGACCAGACCTGTCCTGAAAGGTCAAACACTGGGCCTTACTGAAGTCTCCACAGACATCAGCCACCCTGGGGGGTGACCAGAGACTTCTAGACTCTCCATTTTCTTAAAGAAATCTTTATTCTTTCCATCTACCCTTGTTATCTGATCTGACCAACTGGACAGCTATTACCTTTGTGACTATATTTGTAACCTTATTGGTTGACATGGCCATGGCCCATGTTTCACTGTATAAAACTCCTCTGTAAAGCTGGGTCCCTGGTATACCCACTCAGGTCCCCTCCTGCCTCTCAGGAGCTTTTCTATCAATAACTATCTTCCTACTCTTCTGTTGTTTCTAGAATTCATTCTTCAATGTTTAGAGAAGAAGACATCAGACATCTAACAGACTGGAAGAGCGAATGTTTCCTATTTCACCTCTGGCATTATTTCCTGTGTCATAACCACCAGACATGCCATAGGGGCTGAGCAATCCAAACCCTTTGGAGTTCACATCTCACCACAGATTGCCCTGTGCGCTACATATGAAACCACGAGATCTAATGTTTGTCCTGCTGGATTTTGACCTTTCTTTGGTTCCATTCTTTTCTATCTTTTGGAATGCCAGCGTTGACCCTGTGCTGTTGTATGTTGGCAATATTTCTCTTCTCAGTGATTTTTTACATGGCTCATAGCTAAGAATCTAACTTATTTCTGAGAAGAGACGTTGAACTGTGACTTTTCAGCAGTGCTGGAGCTGATAGGACTTTGGCAACTCTTAGAGAAGGGCTAAATGTGTTTTGAGTACAGTGCTATGCATGAGTCTTTTGGGAGCCTGGGGGAGGAGGGTGTTACAGTTTATATCTAGATGTCTCCCAGTAAAGTCTCCTTGGCGCATAGGTGGGGAGCTGGGAGGTGAGTGGATCACGGGGGTGTGACACTCATCAATGGTTCATTCCACTGCTAAGTTTATAGCTAAATGTGATATTGAAATTTAAAGTCTGGTTAGAGAAGGTGGGTCACTGGAGGCATGATATGGAAGGGTCTATCTCCCTTCCTTTCTTCTTTGGTCAATATCTGTTTCTATGTTTGTCTCTGTCTCTGCTCTGTCTCTCTCTCACACACTTTCTCTTCTTTCTGCTTCTGTCATGGCCTGTTTCTCCTCTGCCATGCTGCCTTTTCTTGGAGTCAGCTGACTATGGACTCTACAAACTGAATTTTCTCCTTGAAACTGTGGGTGTCAGTTTTGAGTCTCAGTGATGAGAAAGTAGCCCAGGCAGTCCTCAGTGAAGCAGTGTTTAGAGGTAAGGCCTTTGGTAGATGACTGGAGCATGCGCACTCAAGCTCATAAATGGATTCATCCATTGATGGATTTGTACCTTCATGTACTAGTAGGAAATTATGGAAACTTTAGAAGGCGGAGCCTAATTGGAGGAAGTAAATCATTGAGGGCTTGCCTTACCAGGTATATTTCATCCTTGATCCCTTCATCTCTTTCTGTCTGTTTCCCTGGACCCCACAGGACAGATAGCTTTCATGTGCCTCGTGTTTTCACCATGATACTGCTGTCCCAGGCCTAAAAGCAGCTGGACCAAGTAATCATACATTTGAAACTAAACATCTGAAACTGAGCCCAAGTGAGCTATTCCTCCTTCAAGCTAATTTTCTTGGGCATTTTGTCACAGTGATGGGAAGCTGACTAAGCCACAATCTAAAAGCACAAAGACTTATATTCAATTCTCTTCGATAAGGCTGGGCTGGGGATTCAGCTCAGTGGTTCTGGCACCTGCTGGTCTTGAGTATGATCCCTGGTACCAAAAAAAGAAAAAAGAAAAACTCTTTGGTAACTCCAAGAATAAATCAAACCTCACTAAGAATCCCTAAGCCTGAGTTTGCTTGAAGCACATATGTTAGAAATGAGTTTTACCATAAGGGATAGCAGATATGCAATGTGGAGTTTATACACTTAGAAACTTATCTTTCTTAAAGCAAAAATCCAGAGCTGGAAAGGTAATGTGTACTTTCAAGAACTCATCTAATCCAAGATGGTGGTAACCAAGTTCTGGGCAGCAAAAGGAAGGAGAATCACAAAAAATATAAAGAGAACACACAAGTTGCTTCCTGAGAAAAGTTTTTTGAAGTTTCTACATATTTCTATCACTTTCATCTGACGAACTAACTGTGAAGCTAGTTGCCTGTTCAGGTTTGAAGTGTGTCTCTCAAAAGATACTGTTGGAGGGCCAGAGACTTAGCTCAGTGGTTCTGGCACCTGCCTAGGAAGCGCAAGGTCCTGAGTTTGATCCCTGGTAACCACATACAATGACACTGAGTGCGGTGACTCATGTCCACCAGCAATCAGTACCACATACCACAATGCTGGGCATGCTAGCTCACACCTGCAATCCCAGCACTTGGGAGGCAGAGGCAGGAGGATTGCTATAAGTTCAAGGCTTGCCTGGGCTACATAGGGAGCTCAGGGCCATCCTGATCTACAAAGTGAGACCCTGTCTCACACACAGACAAAAAAATAGATAATGGAGTTCTAATTCCTAGGCTCTGTGTCCTAATATCTGAGTATATGATCTTACTTGGAAAGTGGCTTTTTGCAGATGTGAGTAAGAGATGATTTGGTCTAATCCAAAATGATTCATGTCCTTAGAACAAAAGGGACAGTGATTTTGGGAAACACAAAGGGAAAGACAGCCATGCCCTCCTGGAAACAGCCAAGGAATGCCAAGAATTGTTGACAAATGACAGAAGTTATAAAAGCAAGGAACAAATGAACTTCCTTTACAGGTTTCAGAGTGACCATGACCCCAGTGACACTTTAACTTTTTAACTTCTAGCACTCAGAGCTGTGAGACAAGAAATTGCTGTGATTTGTTTGTGCTGCTGGATACTGAACTCAGGGGACCGTAGGTGGAAGCCACTGGGTTTGTGGACTACGTTAGAAAGGCCCCAGGAAGCACCTGTGCACTGGCCATGCTTGGTGGCAAGAGCTCAGGAAATCTAGTCATAATCTGGGCAGCTGTTTGAGATCTCATCATAATGAAGGGGGCGGGGCAGGAGAATAGCAAATTCAGGCATCCTCCGACGATGGAAATCACCTGCAATTCAGCAGCCTTTGTTTGTTGCCTGAGGAGAACCAGAGTCAAGGTCAAGCCCGAAGAGCGTTCCCAGTCCCTTCACTCCTCCTCCAGTCTATCCGCTGTACAGCTGAGCCAAAATATTCAATCTCAGAGAGAAAAGGGGAGTGGGAAGAACTGAGTCAGAGGTAGGGACACGAGCTGTTAGCCTAGAGGCCTCGCCAGAAGCCAGCAAGCACGGGGGTCACACCTCTAATCCCAGAACCTGGGAGTTTGAGGCAGGAGGATCAAGAGTTTGGGCACTTTAGCCCAAACTCAAAACAAAGCCATTTTTTAGTTACAAAAGAGCCATAGATGTAGTTCAGTGTGAACTACATCTGGATTCAACTCTTGGGAAGTAGGAGGACCTGACAGAGTAAACTTCAAGTTTTCAAACATCCAGTTATTTTAAAAATAGCCCCAAATGAGCAGATTTTTAACCTGGTAGAGCCTGCTTACCACCTAATTCGTCCAATACCAAATCATAGATATGATAGAGCCTGCGGACTAAGATCTTGGGCTGCTACAGCCTCCTGAGAATACCCCTCTTTGCTACTTGGGGGTCCCTCCCTGTGCTCTCCTCAGAGCTTCTCCCACACTTCCCCTCGGGGACTGTGGCTCCCGCCCCTAAGCTCGCAAACGTCTTCTGCTGTGAAGGGTTCCCTCTCCTGCAACCCAGCCCAAGAGTTGCAAATAAGCCTATACAAACTCAGTTTGGCATGACTACGGCCATCTTGGTCAGAGCTGCGATTTGGCCTTCCAGGTTATCCTGCCACGGGTCCCCCGGCCTGAAGGTCAAGCAAGATCGTGATGTCAGTCAGTGAAGCATTTGTACCAGGCATGACACCCGGAAGGATAGTCAGCTGACACTGGGCAAGCTAATCGCTTTTGAGAAGGGCCGGGCACATTCTGTTTGGCTGTGCTCACCTTTGCATAATTGACTGCATAAACTCTCTCCTCCTGCCTTGGGATGCTGGGATCCTCCTGTCCTGTGGCACCTGGAACACACTGTGGCCACACAGTCCAACCTGGGACTGCCTGCACCTTTTTTCTGCGCCATTGTCTGTGACAGCTCGTTCTCATATAAAGAGCCTGGGTTTCCCCCCAAATAGTCTCCCTATCTTTATGATCATATCTGTTGATATGTTAATTGTGCTTTCAACTAGTACATAAAAACATGAGAAGGGGCAGGAGATTTAGCTCGGTGGTTCTGGCACCTGCTCAGCAAGTGCAAGGTCCCTGGTTTGATCCTGGTTACCATATACAACAATACTGGGCGTGGTGACTCACACCCACCAACAATCAGTACCACACACCACAAATACTGGGTTTGGTGGCTCAGGCCTGTAATCCCAGCACTCAAGAGGCAGAAGCAGGAGGATTGCTGAGTTTGAGCCTTGCCTGGGCTACATGGTGAGCTCAGGGCCAGCCTGAACTACAAAGCAAGACCCTGTCTCAAAAAAAAAAAAAAAACAAACATGAGAAGTATACATACTAATGGGGTACCTTCTGATGTTTGACATGTGTACATATTGTGTACTATTTAAATCAAGCTATGTGAACATATTAAAATCCATTCTTCTAGTCAGACATGATGACACAGGCCTGTAATCCCAGAATTTGGGAGGCTGAGACCGGAGAATCACTGTGACTTTGAGACCAGCCGTGGCTATGTAGTGAAACCTGTCTCAAGGAGGAAAGGTTTAATTCACCTCACAGTGTGTAGTAGTTTCAGTACGTAGTCAACTAGCTCCAAGGCAGACTGCCATACCAGAGGAGTATCGGAGAGGAGAAATAGTTTATGGTGCAGCAGACAGAAGGCAGCAAACCACAAGCAGCAGCAAGCCTGCCTTTCTTCTATCCCTTTATATCCTATCCAGGCTACAAGACTCTTACAGATTGGCGTCAACCAAACCAAGGATGGGGCTTCCATTATCCATATTCTTAATCCTCATTCATATACTCTAATCCACCCACCTTTGAAACTCCCCACCTATGACTGCATGGAGCTTTGGAGGGACCTTTTGACACAAACCATAGTATACCCCATGCCCCACTTACTCTTTGCTATAAACCAGAGTTCAGGACAAGGCTGAGGAAACACCTCCAAATCCACCTGTGCTTCTGTGTTGATTCCTGGAATCTGAGACCACAGGGAGAGGGCACATACCAAGGGAGGCCTGTCCTTAGCCCTGGCGTGAGGTGGGGCTATTGTTGGGGTGCATCAGTAAAGGGAGCATCTGTGGATCGCTTCAACAGGCACCTTAGTTCCAGCTACTCCAGAGACTGTACCAGGAAACTCATTTGAATCTCAAAGTTTGAGGTCACACTGGGCAGCACAGTGACACCTTTATCTCAAAGGAAGAAAGGAACAAAAACTGGAATGGAGAGAAACAGGGATAAGTCTAAAATAACATCAAGTAAATATAAAGAAAATACACATACCAGGTAAGAGCTAATTCACGTCGTGCAGCTAGTTAAGTTTATAAGTATAAAAGAAACTACAGTAAAAAAGATAAAAGTTAAAATAAAATAGATAAGGACTTCTCCCAGGAAAGAAATTTATCAGTTAACATTTCTTCCCTACCATGGGACTATGGACTTCCAGAAACATTAGAGATCCAAAATAACCAGTTACTCATGAACTCCTTTTCTTGGAAGCAGCTTCTTCCCACATTCCACTTATTCATATAAGATCAGGATGAAGAAAGCCATTTGGACTTTATCCAGGATCCCCTTGGGGTTAGCATCCACCACAAGCATTTTTCTTTTTATTATTTCCAAATAAATACTCTCCTAACTTCCTCCTTTGTCTATGATTTTATTCTTTAACTTAGTGAGAAAGAGAGCTTTGGATTTGTAAAAAATTAAGTGTTTCAGAAGGGAGGAGAAAAGGGAGGGAGGGAGGGAGGGAAGGAAGACAGAAAAAAAGAAAGGAGGAAATAAAGGAAGAAAAGAAAGAGAAAGAGAAAGAAAGAAAGAAAGAAAGAAAGAAAGAGAGAGAGAGAGAGAGAGAGAGAAAGAAAGAAAGAAAGAAAGAAAGAAAGAAAGAAAGAAAGAAAGAAAAAGAAAGAAAGAAAGAAAGAAAAAGAAAGAAAGAAAGAAAGAAAGAAAGGAAAGAAGGAAGGAAGAGAGGAAAGGAGGGAGGGAGGGAAAAATATACCCTTATACCCTCTAGGGTTTTGCCTAGCATGATCTGTTCACTTCATTTGACACAAGCGATCACTTTCAGCACAGCCTGAGTCTAGAATTCAGGTTCTAACACATCCAAGAATGTTGCTGCCTTCGAGGAGCTTCGTCTAATTTACTGCTGTGTGCCTGGTCCTTGGAAGAGAGCCTGGCTCCCAGTTGGCTGTTCATATACACCGAGAAAGGAAGGAAAGGATGCCCGCTGGAGACCCTGCCAAGCTGGCTGAGCGAGGCCGCTGGCCACTTGTGCACTGAAAGCCTCATGGACTCATTGTGGGGGGGTTGGGAGGACTGGATCATGGGAGTGTGACGCTGGATTAGCTCACTGATAGGTTTAGCACAATCATGGGCGTGGATGATGGATTTGCTGCAAATGGAAGACCTGCCCTGGCTGTGGGTGGCACCATCCAATACCCTTACAGCCTGCATGGAAGAAGAAGGAAGAGGAAAGGTTCCGGCACTGGACTGCCTTGCCATGAGCTCTTTCTCACGAAAGAGATGCCCTTGTGCGATGCCGCCCTGCCTTGGAGCCAGCCAGCCACAGACTGAAACCTCTACAAACTCTGAGTTAAAATAAACCTTTCCTCCCTTAACTTGTAGATATGGGGTATCTTGCCCCAAGAAGAAAATGACTAAGACACCGTCTGAAGAACAGCGCTCCCTCTCCCCTGCCCTAGTGGATGGCGATCAGGGCGCTGCCTGTGGGTAGCAACGCTGGCCACCAGCGATTCTCACAGTGAGACTCACAGGCCCGCGGTCCGGCTTCCCACGCTTGGTTGGGCCAACCTTCTTCCAGGATGCTGCAGGTACCGGGGCGGACTTCTCTGCTCCTCAGGTAGCATTTCCCAAGCAGGGAGGTTCTCACCGTCCTTGCCTGCCACCCAGCCTTTCCTACCAGAATCGAACACAGAGACCAACCCCCCTCCCCGCTTTCCTTTGACCTTACTGCTCCTCTTCTATCCAGCCCTTTCCGCGGGCCCCTGCTCCTAAAACGGAGGGGTTGCCAGCGTGGAAATTATTCCAGGAAAGGCGGTGGGGGAAGGAAAATGTCCATTCAGGGAGAAAATCATAGGTGGCGCCTTGGTTCATTGTGCTTCTTTGGTTTTTTGGTGTTTGCTCTTGTTTCTCTACAGACCTTGTGTTTGCCAGGCAGGCGCAGGGCTGCGGAGCTAAATTTCAGGCCTTAGGTGGGGCCTCGGGACACACCAGAGGACAGGAAGCTGATTTTTTTTTTTTTTTTTGAGACAGGGTCTCGCTTTGTAGTTCAGGCCGGCTCTGAGCTCACTATGTAGCCCAGGCAAGCCTTGAATTCAGCAATCCTCCTGTCTCTGCCTCCCGAGTGCTGGGATTACAGGCGTGAGCCACCACGCCCGGCACTGTGGTATTGATTGTTGGTGGGCGTGAGTCTCCACACCCAGCATTATATG
This sequence comes from Thryonomys swinderianus, assembly GCA_004025085.1. Classification (NCBI taxonomy): domain Eukaryota; kingdom Metazoa; phylum Chordata; class Mammalia; order Rodentia; family Thryonomyidae; genus Thryonomys; species Thryonomys swinderianus. Next base: position 275 of record PVIC010041805.1, on the reverse strand, counting down.
TGAGTACCGGGGATCGAACTCAGGACCTTGCACTTGCGAGGCAGGCACTGGAACCCCTGAGCTAACCCTCCAGCCCAGGAAGCTGATTTTTTTTTTTTTTTTTTTTTTTTTTTTTGCTTTTTGGAGACAGGGTCTCGCTTTGTAGTTCAGGCTGGCCCTGAGCTCACTATGGTGCCCAGGCAAGCCACCGCGAACTCAGCAATCCTCCTGTCTCTGCCTCCCGAGTGCTGGGATTACAGGCGTGAGCCACCACGCCCAGCATTATATGTGGTTAC
>PVIC010041804.1:0-15975 GCA_004025085.1 Thryonomys swinderianus | reverse complement strand
GTATTTTGTGCATGCTCGGTAAGCACTATAACAACTGAACCATGTTCCCACTCTAAATAATTATATTTATTCAATAAACACAAACTTTAATAAGCGTCACTCCAAATATATAGGGTCTATAACTCATGGATTTCTCACCTAAAATTCCCAACCACCGAGAATGAGAGGTATAAATATTATACCAATATGAGAGAGAATTTCATACCATTTCTCTAAAGTGAAAGATGCAACTACAAACAAAGGGTTCTTTAGTGGAGATCTAAGAAAAAGCATTGTCAAAGATGCCATCAAAGTTATCTAGGCTGTGGCTTAAGATGGAGCTAAAATTCATGAAGTCATCACTTTGAGGACAGTCTTTCTCTTATTTCCAAATGGCTATTATTTCCCCTAAATAACTATTATTTTTCTTGCCTTGTTTCTTGACTCCATAACAGTGAGAAATAATCTGTTCTGTTTCATGTCCCCATGACCAGACTCAAGTTAGGTGCTGAGGAGACTAAAACAGAGGATACACATCTGTTAACTGTCATCAGAGCATGTACAGTTAATGGAGACAATACTCACATACAGAGCTCACATATATTATAGTGCTAAATGTTCTATTACTGATGCAGGACTTCAAAGGAAGGTAAAGCCAATGTTTGCCAGGTTTGCAACAAATTTATAAGTGTTCGATTACATGGTACACTCAAAAGGGTAGAAGCATATTATTTTTGCTTCACTCTTGAATACATACCCTAGAATCCACTTTGAAATTTATTAACATTCATTTTTTCTTGAACTAGTTAGATGCTTCCTGTCAACCATTTCAATGAACATTTCTTGGAATTCATTACTCATCTTTGTTTTTCTATCCCTTTGCTATACATGAAGTCATTGGATCCCATACATTTTAAGATAAGGCAGAAGATATTTCTCTTTCATTATCCACATAGAAACTTTAAAGTTTTAAGATATGATACACATTTTCTAATCAGTTTCCTTCTTTTTGTTATAGAGGAAACTGAACCACACTAAGGGTCTAAACAGCAAGCCCATGGGGCATAGTTTTCACTCTTTCACTTCCTTGTTACGTCTCCAAGCTGTTTGACTGCCACAGGGATATTCATACCTTCCTAGCATTTGTGAGCAAGTTGATAGAAAGGTAATGGTTCTTCAGCATTTGCTACTGAATGGACAGAGTCATCAAGACCATGGAGACCAAGGGATATGGTGACACAGGGCCTTTTCATCTACAATGTCAAATGTCTCTTTTCTTTAGGTCTCTTTCTGCCTTATGTAAAGATACATGGAGTTGAACAGAGGGGAGAAGGCCAGTGATGAGTTCCTGTAGCTTTGGTGGGAATAATCAAGCGTAGCAGCCATGAGAAGGGTCTAACAGTTCCCTGACTGGCCTGGATCCACAGTGCCTTTTATCTTACCACAGAAAAGGCCCAGCTGTTGGAGGGTGCTGAGTCCCATCTGGAAGGTACTTTCGTAGCTCGGTGGGCAGTGAGCCTTTGATATGTGAGAGTCAAAGAGTCCCCTGTGGGTGTCTTTTACCCCAGCGAATAACATAACTTTCCAGATGGTAAATTTCAAGTACACATAGAATTCCTGATGTACCTCTCAATGTGTGGCCACTACTCTTTGAAAAGAAGTAATAAATGCAAAGTACACAAAAGTACAGGTGCCTTTATTTTTCATCTTAAAATCTGAAGACCAGAGAGCAAATCAGAGGAAAGGAAAACAGGGCAGAGAAAACCAGCTCTGCTTTATTGGAATGAACATTGGAACTAGCTGTATTCTATTCATACTTTCCAGTCAGCATAGTTAATTTCTTCTTTAAAATATTAATAAAATAACAGGCTTGTGTTGTCCCGATAGCAATCATTGCAATGTCAGCTGTCGTGGCTTGTGTACCAGGCACCGGGCTAGGTACTATACATGATAGTTCATCTCCTCGCCTCTTGACAGCCGCTCTAGTAGGTAAGGTGCATCACCTGTGTTTCCAAACAAGGGCAGAAACTCACTGAGGTTAACTAATCAAAACTGCACAACTAATAACCAGAGGAACCATCAGTTATGCCTTTCTGACTCTAATTCTTTGGCCCTGGAGGGAGAATTAAATCAGAACGCTTGTTGGAGAACACGGGTGCTGATATCAGTTTTAGAGGACTTATCTGTACATTTGCTATCCTGTTACATTCCTTCAACAGTTGTAGGAAGTTCCAATTCCATGTGAACATGTGAAAAAAATACCAAGGACAGTGTCATTCACTTAATCATAAGGTTTAAAACAAATTGTAGAGTTCTTGATTACTGACAGGCTCTCAATCAAAGAGCTACCTACATCCTAATTGAAGGGTGTATTTGCTCTAAAACAGTACCTCTCAAAGTGTGATCTTTTGACTCACATTAGACTCCTTCTTGAAACGTATAATACATGTACATTGGAGGGTTTTTACTAGCTCAGTAAGTTACACTCCTTGAGATTCTTCTTTGTATAAAAGCTCCTCAACTTTCTGCATAATATCTGGAACCCCAAAATTGACTATGATTTCACAAGTTCTTATAATAAACAGTCCTTTATTTGAAAAGCTATCCACTGTTCAGTCACACAGAAGTTTTGACCAGCTAGCAGCCAACTGTTAGTGGTCTTGCTGATCTAGATATTTCTCCACTGACTAATTGTACTTCCTTGTTTATCTGAACTGCAAAGAAATTAACAACAAATGTAGCTTCAGGTGTGGTACATAATTTATTGGTCACACCTAGTTTTATTTCCACTCAAAGAGAAATGTCTCAAGCATAATTTGTCTTTTCCTCTGACTTATTTAAAATGCTGTAACCAACACATCTCATTCAACTGTTTTTATCATGAGAAATTCAGCTTATCCAAAGACATATCTGGAACTCAGCCTTCTCAGGTGGAAAAAAATTAAAAAAATATAATATCCTAATGGCCATTTATATTTATTAAATTAATGATCCTTCTATCATTAAAACCATGCTCTTAAGTCTGAATTTTATTCTGAAGTTCTTCCTTTCTTGGTGACTGCTCTGTGATGGCAGGAATCTTTCTCTCCTCTCCTGATGTGGTGGTCTAGGTACAATGCACTCACCTGCCTAGACTTCTGTATTAAACCTCACCTTGTAATTCTTGCTCCAAACTATTGGCCTGTCTTTCATTGATTCTTTCTTCTCTTGTTTACCTTAGTTCAATAATACATGTTCTCCATGTAATATATTATAAACATGCAGAGAAAGGCAAGCCAGGCCTTAAAACATGATCAAATATCCACTGCCTATCAACAAAGCGGTTTTTTTAACAGAAGGGTTAGAAGGTTCCATAGATCAGATGGAATTGTGATGCCTGGACGATTCAATATTCCCGTCCTTATGACTTACTGAAATCCTCTGTGTGGTCCTCTGGGTCAGAAAAGATCCTGTATCTGAGACAAAATATAGTCCTGCATTCTCCCCCACCCTTTTCCCCACCCACCCTATGATCAATGAGCCATAGAATGACTACAATGCCTTGATGATTATGAAAGAGAATAAGAAAGAACTTCAAATAAATAATTTTGTGAATATTAAGGATGCTCAATACGAAAGGCACTTCATAACATTTGGAAAGAAACAAAAGTACTTAGTAGCACTCACAGCCTAAAGTATGATTTGAATTCAAGTCTAGAGAATCTCCCCTGGATTGGAGTCACACATTCTTGTAGCAAACTTGCTATCTGTACGAGGCAATCTGATGGCCAAAGACCTAAGAGCCAAACCCAGTACCCAAGTTTCTGCTCATTTCTTTCTGGCATCGATTCTACCTTCCTTCTTTAAATGGTGTCTGTTCAAATTCACACTTAAAATTTTCATTTTGTTCCACATTCAAGTGGTAAATCTAGTTAATTTCTTTAGAAGTTTAGCATGTTTCACAGCTTAAATTATTAAAGGAGGAAAAAAATTCATGTCTCTCTACTGTGGTTCCCCAAAGCCAATCTGTTAAATGTTCAGTCATGATGAATAACTTTTCATTTATCTGGAATAAAAAGATAAGTATAGAAGTTCCAAATATGAATATGTCTCTAGAACAAAATGGAGAATCTTTATTCTAAAGCTTTTAGTTTAGTAATTATGTAATTTATATGATTAGCTGTCAGTTTTCTTTTTGAAACTATTGAAAAAAATCAGTTCTCCTTTATTCTGCTTCCTCTCTTCTCAAATTTTACTAATCCATGAAATGTAACTCAGGAAACTTCTGGAAGGACATAACTCAAATTGAAAAATCACTTCTCTGAAAAATCACTTCTCTAAAAATCATGAAGTATATTTTTTGCCTTTATTAGACTACAGCAATAGCCTTTGATTGACATCATGTGGACAAAAGTCACACAAAACTGTAGGAAGATGTACAATTATCCCTGCCTCTTGAGTCTTGTGTCATTCCTTCCTCAAGTAAGCCCAAGACTCATGATTTGCTTCTAACCAATTATTATTATGGTTTAGCTGTTAGGATATCAGTTCCATGGTTATATTACAAAAGGTCAAAACTCCCGTTCTAGAAAAGTCTCCGCTTGCCAATTTCTATGAAGCAAACATTCCCAAGTTGAGAAACCCATTTAGCAAGAAACTGAAGCCAACCTCTAGTTAACAGCAAGAAACTCAGCCCTCAGTTCTTCAAGGTCTGAATAATTCAATTCTCTCTTTTTTTTTTTTTTACCCTATGACCTTGGAAGAGTTGTTTTGTTTTGTTTTGTTTTTTTCCCAGTCAAAGCTAGATAAAACCCAGATAGCTTTCAACTGGATTATACATTTGGAAAACCCTCAAGCAGAACTCTACAGACCCGTGCTGCAGTTTTCACCTGGAGAAACTGCAAGATGATAAAGGTGCATTTTTCTCACTGCTTTTTTGGGTGATATTATTAAAAGTCAATAAAGGAAGAATAACAGTTGAGTCAACTACACTCAAAAAGAGATCCTTGAGAAAATTCTATATTGAAAAGCCTTGTATTATGCAACCCAATGAAATACATATTGAATTTATGTGGAAATGATTTTAAAAGTTATTGTTTCATTGATTCTAAAGTCAATGTGATTCTCTTTTGTGTTTCTCTGATTTAAAATATTAAAGTCTTTTGAAATTCTTGTTTCAAATGGAATGTTTCTAGCACTACAGATTCCATTCATCTCCTACAAAAGCAAACACTTTAGAAATCCCAGCGTTAGGCAGCTATAGAGCTTAATTGTGATGGTATTTGTGTTGTGCTCTGAGTCACATAGTAGTATGACTACAGCTATTCATTACTAAGGATCAGAATCGCCGAGGACAAAAGAACGTGGTGACAAGTGAGAGTTGCTAATCCAGTTCTGAATCACAGTCTGAATCCAGAGAATTTCAATTTCTCCTTTATTTTTGAACTCTGTGCGCACAACTAATTGGTCATTGCGAGTTACTCATTTCTTCACACTGAATTTTGATTAGAATGGAAAGACAAGCGAATTATGCATGTCTTACATTTATGAGGTAAATAATATGGCAATCATAGCGTGGGAAAATAAAAGTATACTGGGAGGAAACATCACACGCTGTGTGGATGAGGGAAAGATCGACATGAGACCAAAGAATTGTGTACATTACAAATTGTGCCAAGGTAGGTAGCATCCCAAACAAAAGGCTTCCTGTGATCACTGCAAGACTTTCTACATAACACATGCACACAGTGAAGGCTGGGTGTGGGTATAGGCCTATATTTTAGAAGCAAATTATCAGTTTGGCTTTACCATTTTCAATTGTCTCTCTCTATTCCACTAGTCATGCTCTACAGGGTTAACAGACTACACTAACCCTTTTCTTGGATAAGAGGACTTTCATAGTGGGAAAAATGACAGATGTCCAGCAGGGATAAAAGTTTGGGTTTTACTGATTTAAGAATCTTATTTAATATAGTGCATCACTACCAGTCTCTACTGCCCTTATTAAACGCCATTCTGTTTCCTGACTCTCCTAACTTTCTCCAAACAGGACAACTACAGGTGTTTAAAGCCCCACCCCCACCCCGCTTGCAAATTACTAGTTTTTAATTAATATGTCAACCCATCTAGTGAAGGCGTCAAAAAATCAGCTACATGTTAATGTGGTCATTGGTCAGTGAATAAATTTGTGTTTGCTCATGTCAAATGTCTCCAAGTACTAATCTTGAAATATGAACCACCCATTGTCATCTTTCTTCTGGGCCACGCTATCCAGTGCTCACTATTAAAACGGGGAGAGGCTTATCTTGCCTCACACTGTCAGTCCGTAGCTGGCCAGCCTGCACACAGGAGAAGTTTAGTAGATGATCCCGGGAAGAGGACAGCTGCTCAAAACGGTAGAGAGAGAAAGGAGGGGCCTCCTGGCAGCTGTCTTTTCCAAGAGGTTGCAGCTCCTACAAGCACATTCAGCTCTGGCTTCTTCAGTGGACTAGTGCCCCACCCCCAACATCTAATTACCTTCCACACACGTTCAGATGGGGGGAGGGATTTTAGATCGAAATCACAAAACCTCCCACCTTGCACTTGAGAAGACTGAAATGTCCTTTTGCAACTAAGGGTACTTCTCACGTGAAGGAAAATTCTCCTTTCAAGATCAGTGCCCAATATATTAAGTTTCAAATAAACCTCCAGCGTCATGATCAAAGATAACTACAAACTGTAGCAAACGAGAGAAAACAAGCACCAAGTTTTGATACACAGATCAAATATCTTGGAGGTTCCTATGCCTCACCCTGAGGGAAGAAGGGAAAGACAGACACAGATTAATTTTTTAAAAAGATATCATAGACCTTTATTATATAAAGGTGCAACAATTGTACTTCTAGAATTTTATTGAGTAAATTCATACATATGGAATAAATTGAAATACACACGAAAGTAAGCCTTGGATGGATTTAAAATAACATACAAATGGTAATGGTGGTGATATCCACACAGTAACGTTGAGGCGGAAACATTGACTAATTTTCTTGGCTTTTTTGTAATATTCTATGCCTTACTTTGTAGTACACTATGTTGCAAACTTTTTTAATGTTTTATTTTTCACTTTCTACTTTGTACTCTGGTGTCACTGCACACTATTTTTCCATCAAATGTGCCTGCTCAGAGGTGTTTGTTCACAGAAGTCCCATTTTCTAAAACTGTCTTTAGCTAGATAGCATTTGTCTTTACCCAAGAGCTTATTAGACATGCAAAATTTCATTGAATGTGCTGAGCACAGTGAGTTAGAATGTCCAATTCAATGGGAGCCTCAGCTCTTTTATACGTTCATGAAAATTTGAGAAACTCTCTCCTCACATAGCAAGTATGTTGCTCTAAGCTATGTTAGTACTTTCTAAAATTTTCTCCCTTGTTTTCTGAGTTCGTTGTAACCATGGAGAACTACAACTGCTCAGTCTACATCCCTAGGGTCAGTCTCTCCCCTCCGTGTCAGACACAAGCCAAAAAGCTTTTTCCTGGGATCATCACAATACATAAGACTCAAAATATTCTCGTTAGTCTGTCTGAACTTCCAAAATAGATGCAGTTTCTAGTGAAGCTCTTTTCCTGGATTGTTAATGGCTGCTTTCTATTGAGTCCTTACTTGGTTTTGCCTCAGGACATCTACATGGAGAGAAGGAAGTCTTGGTGGCTCTTCCTGAGAAGAGTTTAATCCTGTAGAATCATGACTTCACCATCCTGACTTCCTCTAACTTTACTTCCTTAGAGATCACATCTTTAAAGGCACCCCTACTAGATGTTAGGGCTTTAACATGGAAATCTGGGAAGTCATAACACTAGAAATCAGATCTCACAATTTTCTTAATTATCTATTTTGTTATTAAGGCCTCCAGCATCTCTCCAAGGTCATTAAGCCACAACATTAAAGACATCCTTGATTTCTTCTTTGCAGTCCTCCCAATGGCATCAACTCAACCTCATGTTTTGCAAGTTTTCTCCTTTCTGTCTCCTATACTATCACATGCCTCCAGTTCATCAGCTTGCACACACATGCAAACACATACAAACACATACATACACACACACACTTTTACTAGGAACCTCATATTTTCTTTCAAATGAATTAAAGTAGTCCTAAAATCTCTTTCCTACATAAAGTTCTCAGAAGCATCGTCTGTCCACACTCCACTATGTATGGCTAACTTTATAATCATTTTCATATTTTACTTTCACACCACCTTGTAATATGCTTTTTTTTTTTTGGCAACTATTCAAGGAAAAAGAAAAGTCAGAATGAAATAGAAACATTCTTTTAATGATTTGGTTTTGGCTTGGAAGGATTCTTCCCCAAAGTACATTCTGCAAAGAAAACCACAAAGAAATGCCACAAAGAGCAGAAAGAAAGGGCATGTGTTCTCTCTAGTGAGATACATCAGAGTAGTCTGACTCATTCATGGGAAGATTTCTACCCTCTCGCTATATTACAGTGCCTAGAGAAACTAGAGGTGAAGGCAGAAGATAAGAGATATGGTTACCGCACAAACATAGGGTGTTTGTTTTGAGTATTTTCAAGAACTATTTGCTAAATCTAGGCTCAGGGAATCCTTAGATGCAGCAGTATAATGAGGTGGGATATGCTCTCTGCCGTTGGGGATCGAATACTGTGGGTAGCAAAAAGGAAATAGATGAAGCGGTTCCTTTACTCTTCATTTGGATGACTGTATGGGCAAAGTCCTTCGGTCTTTTTCACTGGTGAAACGCTTGTGTTTAAGTGTTTACTAAAGGCTTTTAATAAAGTAATGAAAGTTTACATTTGAATTGTACTATTTCCTGTGGAAAAAATAGACCTGCTATATTAATTTCTCTGCTTATCTTGCTTCCTATTCCTTATTATAACAAGTTTTCATTCAGTATTTTAATGCAGATGCATCATCTTATTCTACTGTTAGATCACCAATTTTTTTCAAAATAATAAAAATCAATACATAATAAATCAGTCTGGTGAGTAGGCCTATAAGAATGGGAAATAATGGGCCAAAGGTTAGCTCAGTGGTTCCAGTGCCTGCCTCGCAAGCGCAAGGTCCTGAGTTCGATCCCTGGTAACCACATACAATGCTGGGCGTGGAGACTCGCGCCAACCAGCATCAATACCGCATACCACAGTGCCGGGCGTGGTGGCTCATGCCTGTCATCCCAGCACTCGGGAGGCAGAGGCAGGAGGATTGCTGAGTTCGCGGCGGCTTGCCTGGGCACCATAGTGAGCTCAGGGCCAGCCTGAACTACAAAGTGAGACACTCTCTCAAAAAATAAAAAACAAAAAATAAAAAAATAAAAAAAATTTTAAAAAGCATGGGAAATAAATATATTGCATGACCTCAATGAACTTCCAATATAATAGGAAGGAAATTATAATGGGTTGAATAGTGTTCTTTAAAAATTCAAGGGGCCAGAGATTTAGCTCAAGTGGTACCACACCTACTTTGGAAGCACAAGGGCCCAAGTTTGATCCCCAGTACCGGAAAAAAAAAAAAAAAAAAAAAAAAGATCATATTCATCTGGAAGCTCAGATGTGACTTCAAATGGAAATTTGGTTTCTGCAAATGTATCTGGTTAAGAAGAGGCTGCATTCGTTTTGGAGTCTGCTACCATGTAATGACTGGTGTCCTCACAGAAAGAAAACAGTAGAAAAGTAGAGCCACACACACACAGAGAAAGAATGGAGTCAGGTGAAGTCATACAAGGAGATAAGAGCTATGTCAGAAATGAGCAAACCGTAAGAACTTCTAGGAAGCACCAGAATCTAGGAAAAAAGCAGAAGACTTCTCCCCCTGAACCTGAGAAAGGGAGAAAATGGCCACGACACTTGTTTTTCAGAATTCTAACTTCCAGAACTGTAAGACAATACATTTCTGTAGTTCAGAGGTATCCATGTAGGCAGACATTTCTTATGAAAGTCCTATGAAACTAATAAATAGAAATAGCCATTTGTATAAAGAATAATATGTTTCTAAATATGAGATCAGAAGAGGATAATTAATCTGAGGAACATGGCATCTGTACAGTGTACTGGAAAACAGGCCTGCAAAGCACTCACTTCCTATCTTGCATCAGAGAGATTATTTCATGGCTATTTATCAGAAATGCTATTTTCAAGCACTGGTCTCTATCATGGAGGTTTGAATGTAGGCAAAACAAATGATGTCTCTGCTTGAACCGAGCTGAGAGCCTAGTTAATTGTGTTGAATGCGTTAAGGCTCTGGAGAAGGGCAGAGTCAATGGAAGATAAGTATGTATATAACCATGGTAGGAGTTCCCTTAGACAGGCTTAGAAGTTCCCAGAGAAGACAGTCCACACTGGCTGGCTGTGTGCCGGGGAGAGATTGAGGATCTGAAAACTGCTCAGTCCAAGAAGCTGGAGACCTCAGAACAAGAAAGATCAAAGATGCAGCTCCAGCCGGGCATGGTGGCTCACGCCTGTAATCCCAGCACTCGGGAGGCAGAGGCAGGAGGGTGCTGAGGTCGAGGCTTGCCTGGGCTACATAGTGAGCTCAGGGCCAGCCTGAACTGCAAAGTGAGCTTTTCAAATACAGCCCAACCTTCTTCCCATTCTCATTCCACCTAGGCTTTAAGCCTTTTGGTTGATGCCGCCCCTAGTCAGTGAAAATCTTCTCCCCTCAGCTGTCCTACATTCCAGTGATCTCTGGACACACCCACAAGCGTGTGCTTTAGTTACCTGCTGGTGTCTCTTGGAGATTCACTACCACAGAGGGGCGTATACATAAGCAGCAAACAATAAACAAGATACCATCATATAGTGACATACAGTGTGAAAGAAGTCAAGGGATCTAGTCATGGAGAGTCTGCTATGCTTTAGACACTAGCGTGACAGACAGCAGGCAAGATGATGACTTTTAGGAAACAACCATAAGGTAAGAGAAAGGTACCACCCTGCAGGTTTAGGATGAGCTTTCCAGTGTGCGGGCGAAAGGTCTTCAAAGGAGCATAATCTTGGCATGCTTCAGGACCATCACAGTGGCCAAGGCGGCTATGGGGTGAAAATGGAAAGCAATAGCCTTTGAGGTTAGAGTTAAGCGGGAAATGGCTTTAAAAGCTAAGTGAAGGAGCTTGATTTTTAAAACCCCATTAATGGCCACTGAAGGACTTTGAACGGAGGAATGACATGACCAGAATTGCACTTCAAAAGAAGATTGTTCTGGCTGCTCTGTAGGGAAAGGATCAACCAGAGGATAGTGAGTGATGTATCTCCTGCCTCCTCAGACTGAAGTCATTAGAGCGGAGGGGAGAGAGGGGCTGACCTCTCTGGAGACAGAACCAGCAGGCCGAGTGCTGGCCTGGAGACGAGTAGTGATGGAAAAGGGTAGTGAAAGAGCCTCAAGATCACATACCCAAAAATATATGTATGTGTATGGAATATATAGATATATATGAATTTTTCTTTTATGCCCAATTGAGGCCAATTTTAAACCCTCAGGAATGCTACAGGAAGAAATGCTGTTTGTAATTCTTAACCGATTTACTTAAAAGTGATTATTTCTTTACCAATTCATTCAACTTCTTGAAAAATACAGGTAGTCATCCATATGACAAGGACGCGGTTTTACTGTGGAATGCTATCCTTAGACCTGTGTATGTGAGACTGAGTCCTGCTCTTTATTCAAACTCTGTTCTTCTGGCTTCGTTCACTATCTATTCTCCTTAGTAAGTCTTCTCTGAATTCCCATATACCATCTGTGCCGGTTTAATGCATGTCTTTGAAATGTAAAGTAGTCCATTTGTGCTTGATAAATAGGGAAAGAAGTATTGGTCCATATGTATGTGATTTTTCACGGTCGGCTCGTCTTTCGCAGGAACGCTGGCCCCGCTGAGCACAGGAAGCCGGAGAGGAACTGCCTGGTGTGGAGGTGCCAGTTCCCGGCTCTTGCCTCTTTCCTGTTAGTTTGGCCTCATCTTCTGGGTCAGCAGAGCGCTTTGTGCAAGTCTCCCTGATCTGCCCATTTTTCTCTTTTTCTCCATAACTCCATTGCCTCAACTCTAACAAATAATCTTGTCAAGTGGCTAAAACAAGGTTTTATAATCTCTGTAGCATTTGTTGCATAAAAATATGCTTTCAAATTATTTGAAGAACTTTAAGGGGATTGCTACTGTTTCTATTAAGTGCTATGACTATAGCAGGATCTTCCAAACTTCATTTCTTGGCATAAAACCCTGTCATTTTTAATGTGCTACGTTGCAGATACTAGCAGTTTCCCAGAAATCTGCATATCACATTACTATACTGAAATGCCTTTAATTTGTAGTCACAAGGCCAATTTTGCATGAAGAATCCACCAGATAATGGACTCAAGGACTTCAAAATTTATCTTTGTTGCTATCATTTTGCTAACTTATTTCAAAGCCAAACATCATGGCTCATTGAAGCATGCGCAGAATGAGTAAGTACAAGCTTATATTGGTTCTTGGCTCAATGCTAAGGAGAGTTTATGCATCTGGAGTTCTTTGCTATCTTCCAGGTCTTTAAAACGTGGACTATATTGAATTTATTTTATAATTATTCATTTTTCTCCTTTCCCATTCAACCCAGGTCCCAAGAATGTAGTATCATTCTCATGACACAGGGATTAAAAAGAGGAATGAAATCACCCTGCTTCTAACACACCAGCTTATAATAAATGAGATCTGAGGTCTCCTGCTTTGCAATATTTTGCAATAATTTGCAATAATATTTTGCAGCATATATGAAGACTATCTGCATAACTTTAAAATAAATGATTACAGTAATACTGAACAATTAATTATAAACCGCCATAATCATCATTAGTAATGAATTGCCACAATTTTCTGTGACTTAAACCCAGTCTCTCACTAATGTATTATTTGGACTTTAAAAAGAAACCTCAGAAAATGAGCAATACAAGAATGCAAAGAATTCCCCCTTTTCAATAACCAACACCTTTATCGTCTCAGAGGCATAGATGAAATATTTATACTTTGTATGCAGCACTTCCTGAAGCTTCTAAAAAAAGACAGAGCTGAACTAATTTTAAGAATGCTTCTTCTTCTCAGATTAAAACATTGGAGTTGACATTTTGTATACATAGGGATTAACTATGCTTGTTTATTTTCATATTAAAGACTTCCAATTATTTTTATTAGCATTTACTCAGTTTTCCCCAAAGCAAAACAAACCCAGTTTCATTTTCAACTCTTTTCTTAAATAAACAAGACATCTCATTTTGAGCACTTATTCCTCTAACCACAGTCCATCAGGGGCTGCAGATATTACAGTTAGAGCTCTGAGCTCAAAAGTCTTGACAAAATAATCAGCACTTAGGGCAAATTGCCAGAAAGAACAGGGAATAAGCCGCTTTTAAAGTCCTTTCTGACGTACTGAAATACCAGTTTGGAATTAGAGTTGGAGTTCATGGCAAGTCCTTGAAAACTGTGCAATTTAACAACCAACTCTCGGCTTGTCCATCAGCAGAGACCTTCATTACAGAAGAGCATGATTTTAGCTTCCCTACCTGGGGGGTTAAGCTTATCTCTGGTATCTCTGTCTATGAATTAGAGCAACAAACAGAAAGACTTATAATGGAGGCCAATTTCTGAAATGGCTTGGATGGTGCTGGAAACCCAAAGCTGGTCTAGGGAGGAGTGGTGCAGAGTGCTTTCCTATGAAGTCTCCCCCCTTCCTGCCATCACCAATTTTCAACAAAGCCGTGGGGAACCAGTTTGCAGGAGGTGTTTAGGCTGGAGAGGCACTCTCCCCCAGGCTGTTCTCTCCTCTCATAGCCTCCTTGAGAGAATCAATACCAGCAGTGAAGGTGAAGGTGACTATTGCCCATGGCTGTCATAAGTTTATTCAACATATTTCCAACAACTTCAACTCCCAATGAGAATATACTGCTATAGGAAGCTCACCGGAACGACAATATGCTGTAGCAAATTTATCAGTAGAATAAATGAGATGCAAATTGGTGCACAAATAAAAGTCTCCTTTATTAAGACGTTAGGATGGGCTTCCATGAGTTTGCTTTTATTTACTTATGTCTGACACCAACATTTCTGCAAGTTAACTGTTCTCCTTAGTTAACCACCCAGTGTTTTCTGTCCTATAATTTCCCCTTCTTCATTCGCTCTCCTGAAGTAGTTGCATCAGCAAATCATTATGCTATCACTTCCATTATCACAAATCTGTCATGATTTCACACTTCCTCCTACTAATCATCCATTCTATTTCTGTTCTTTTCGTAGTAAAACTATTCCAGAGTTACCCATATTCAATGTCTGCCTCCACTCCCCCTTTCTCCACGCACTATCAGTCTTGTTGTTAAACTAGTCCCACTCTTACCAAAGCTACTAGTTCACCAACTTAAGTATTAAATGTTCGTCACCATCTTATCCTGTCAGTAGCCACAAATTCAGTAAACCAATCTTATGTTGTCCTATCATTCTTTTTATCCTTGGCTTCAGGACACCATTCTCCCTAGTTATGTTCCTGTACAGTCTGTGTCCTGTCTCTATATTCTGCACTCTCATCCTGCTTTCAAAACGTGAAAACATCCTCACGATTGGCTTAAGGACCTCCTGTCTTCTAGACTCATCCCCAAAGATGACGGCAACCAAACTTGAGGATTAACACAACCCATTCTTAGGACGGCCATTGTTAAACTCCAACCTGAGTTTACTTCAGGAACTTCAAAGTATTACATTCAGCTTCCTATTTATCATCTCCATTGCAATGCATAAAATAAATCTCTAAAGCTCATTAGGTCTGCATGACTTTAGTGTGAACAAGAGTTCATATGTTGAAATCCAATGTCTATTCTGAGATGCTTAAAGGGTAGAAGTTGACAATGGGATTTTCTGGTGAGGTGGTTGAAAAGAGTTTAGGATTATATCAAGGCAGAGCCCTCTCGTGGTTAAATTCTAGTGACTTTGTAAGAAAAGGTAGAGACACCAGAGGACACACTCATGCATGTCCCGCAAGAGAGCTGCCTTATCCACATGCCCTTCCTCAGCTTCTTCCCTCTTCCTCTTCCTCCTCTTCTTCTTCTCCTTCTCCTCCACCTTCTCCTTCTTCCTCTTCCTCTTCTTCTTCCTCCTCTTCCTCTTCCTCTTCCATAAGGTAACCAGCGTCAGATGTTTCCTTAGAAAGAGACTAAAGTAATATCTTGAAGCAAGTTTTTGGTTTACTCACTGTTCCTCACCTTCCCATGGTAATGCTCTCTACAAGTACTAACAATGCTTAGTAGTAGACAAAGGCAAACCCTTAAAAGACTCTCTTTTAACCAGGCTTGATGGTGTATGCCTGTTTCCCCAGTACTCTGAGACTCTGAAGCAGGCAGATGATAAGTTCAAGCCCAATGGGCCAATTTAGCAATTTAGCAGAACCTCTTAAAATAAAAATACATTTTAAGGGCCGGAGATTTGGCTCAGTGGTTCCGGTGCCTGCCTCACAAGGGCAAGGTCCTGAGTTTGATCCCGGTAACCACATACAATGCTGGGTGTGGTGACTCAGGCCCACCAGCCATCAATACCGCATACCACAGTGCCAGGCGTGGTGACTCATCCCAGCACTCGGGAGGCAGAGACAGGATGATTGCTGAGTTTGCGGCGGCTTGCCTGGGCTACATAGTGAGCTCAGGGCCAGCCTGAACTACAAAGTGATACCCTGTCACAAAAACAAAAACAAAATTTAAAAAAATAGGAAAAGAGTTGGAGATAAGGGATATAGCTTGGTGTGATGGTTCAGTGTGCAGGGTTTAATAGTCAATACCAAAAAATGAAATTAAAAAAATTTAAAGCACTCTTTTCCTCACATTCTATATACAGGAATAAGCAAATATTGTGGGATATATCCTTAATGCATTCTAAAATTTGAGTTTTATTCACTATAACTGGTAACAAACATATTTGTGCAAACGATCATCTTTCCTACATAATTGCAACAGGTTCTTATTCTGTTACTTTCTCTATTTTTTTTCATATTTTTTTTTT
>PVIC010041803.1:0-16082 GCA_004025085.1 Thryonomys swinderianus | reverse complement strand
AAAAAAAAAAAAAAAAAAAAAAAAAAAAAAAGAATGTCTTGTCCTACTGCAATAGTTTTTTTCAGCCAAGAGGTCTGAATGTAAGTTATCTTCACAATCAATGTTAGCATGTACTCCAAAGGAAGCAGTACTGATGTTAAACCTGGATAAACTGTGAAGGTTTAAAGGGTGCTTTGTCCAGCAGAAGGGGATTAGAAAAGGTCAACTTATCCTGGAAAGAAGGATTTTGGAACGCACTCCAGTTCCACATGAAAAAAAAATATGGCAAGGTGATCTTGTGAGAATCAAAACACTGTGGCCAGGAAATGGATTTGAATACTTCCTACTCCCATAATGTAGAGATGGTATAGACATAAATACCCTAAAAGATGTCAGAAAATTGGTCAGAAAAACAGAACAAATGAACACTGTTCTGTTAATGCTCTTCTATTCCCAGAATCCCTAAGGGAGGAACTTCCATGGAGGAAGAATTTACAGTATGAAGATAGAAACCTATTGGAAGAAGGATCATAAGACGTAACAATAAGGAGATTAACAGCTCCTAAAATGGACGTTATAGACTAATCTAAATGAGATTGTGTAGTCAGTGTGTGAATTTCAGAGTGAGAAGCAGGAGAAGAAATTACAACAAAATGTTAAAAAATCATGAAATAAAAGAATCGTATTTGGAAAAGAGTCAAATCGAAATTTTAGAAATGAAAAAAAAATTGAAGTTTTAAAAATTTATTGGGCTGGAGATTTAGCTCAGTGGTTCTGGCGCCTGCTTCGCAAGTGCAAGGTCCTGAGTTCGATCCCGGTAACCACATACAATACTGGGCGTGGAGACTCACGCCCACCAGCAATCAATAACACACACCACAGTGCCGGGTGTGGTGGCTCACGCCTGTAATCCCAGCACTCGGGAGGCAGAGGCAGGAGGATTGCTGAGTTCGAGGCTTGCCTGGGCTACATAGTGAGCTCAGGGCCAGCCTGAACTACAAAGCGAGAACCTGTCTCAAAAAAAAAATTATTGAAATTTTATAAAAATACACTAATTTAATTGTTAGAAAAACTAGACAAAATAGAGAATTGGGAAGCATACCTAAACATGTATAGAGACTTATTTTTTAACACAGTGGGTCTTACGGTTTATGGAGGAAAATATTCAGCAGATACCATGCTATTAAGTGGTAACCATTGAGAAGACAGAAACATGGATAGTTTCTCTGGTGAATAAAAATAAAATTTGAGATAAAGACTTAAAAGTATCACTAAATTGTGTATAAATACCATATATCCTTTATCTATTCATCTGTTCATGGACATACAAGCCACTTCTAATATTTAGCTATTGAGTTGTGTTGCTATACACATAGCTATACATGTATCACTGTAATATGATGTTTTTAACTTTTTTGGGGAAGATACATAGAAGGAAGATAGCTGAGAAAGATAAATATGAGTCCCTTTTAAGCAAAAGGATGCATGATGGGACCATAATTTAAGTGAAATAAATGAAGCACACAAATTTAAATATCTCATGGTTTCTCTCATGTGAGAAACCCAGAATATAAATAAAGATCAAGAGAAAAGACAGATGGTAGAAAACAGGAAGATAGATCTTTTGCAAAAGGTAAGAGGACTAAGAGATGGAATCAAGAAAGGAGGAAGAGGAAGGGAATGTAAAAATAATTAAGATGTGTTATATATGTGTACCAACTCTCCATGATGAATGTAGTCATTATGTACTGCAGACATATACTGATAAGAATAAAAATTAAATATATTTAAAAGTAAAAAAACATCCTTTATGGGAAATTTATAAAAAGAATACATTGGTGTACAGAGACTTTCTTACACAACATAAAGCTATTAATGGTAGGATAACTGGATAACCCCACATAAAAGAATGAAGTTCTTTTATGAATGAGGCCTCCTGGTGAGCCTGAGAAACAAGAGGATGTGCAAATGCAACAGGCTGCAGGGAAAAGCAAAAACATCTGAGGTGAAGTTGTTTCCCAACAAGAACCATGGAGAGAAGAGGCAGGTGAATCCTATGGAACTCTAATTGCTCATGTCCATGTCTGAGTGAATAAAGCCAAGGTGCACCAGTCATTTGGGGCTCTCTGTCAAAAGGAGACAGGGTCCCTCAGAGTTTAACTTGCTTCTTTATCTCTTTATTTTTCATTGTTGTCATCCCTTGGTTGAGTTTGAGCTCAGCTTGTAACCTGGTCCCTACAAAGTCGGACCTCTATCTCATGCCAAGTAAAGACTTCAGCTCAAAAATGGATGAAAAGTTATGTGTAAGGGCTAAAACTATAATACTCTTTGTAGAAAAAAATTAGTGTAAATCTTTATCACCTTGACTAGGCAATGGTTTTTAAAATATGACATCAAAAGCATAAGCAACAAAAGAAACAGACAAACTGGGCTACATCAACATTAAACACTTTTGCTTCAAAGGACATTGCTATGAAAGTGAAAAGAAAATCTGCAGAATGGGCGAAAGTACATATAATCATAACTTATAAAGTACCAGTATCCATAATACATAGTGAACACATACAAATAAGCAATAAAAGACTAATAACACAGTTAAAGCAAACAAGAGAAATACATATGTTTTTCAAAAGTAGATGTACAAGTAGCCAGTAAACTCACAAGAAGATGCTTAATATTGTTAGAAAAATGCAAATCACAACCATAATATGGTATCAAAGCATTGCACAACCATCAGAATGACTGTAATGAAAAAGAAAGATGGACAATTGGAGGATTGGAGAGTATATGGAAAAACTGAAACCATCATAAGTGATTGGTAGGAATGTAAAATAGTTCAGTTGCTTTAGAGAACATTCTGGCAGTTCCTCAAAATGTCAAATGTAGAGTTTCCATATGACCCAGAATTTCCCCTTAGACACATACCTGAGACAACTAAAAACATATGTCCACTCAAAAAATTGTGCAGAAACTGTTCATAGTTACATTATTCATAGTAGCTTCAATGAGGAAACAACCAAAATTTCTCCCTATTAATGAATGGATAAAGAAAAGATGGTACATCAACAGCATGGAATACTATTCAACCATAAAAAGGAAGTTACTGACACATTCTACAGCATGTGTGGGTCTTGAAATCACATGCATAGTGAAAGAAGTCATAAAAGGCAACAATTTTATAATTCAACTTACATAAAATATCTATTAAATTCATAGACAGATGAGTCATGATAACAATAATGTATGCTTAAATTCTAAAAACTATTAAACACATTGCCATTAATCCCACATCAGTATACTCCTCTTCACTTTGAGCACAACTCTTTATTCTTACCACTATCTAAAGCATTTCTTCAAGTCCTCTTTTGTGAGTGTCTCTGTTGTGGTTGTCTTCATATCCCGAGTCAATTCAAGAAGTTTGCCTTCTCATGGTCATTTTGACTTTTGAAAACAGCTGTCAGTTACAAGGCGCCAGAGCCAGGACATAACATTACTGTTGATTCTATAGTGATCCTGCATTTCTAGTGGACGGCACTCGGCAGTAGCATTTTTTTGGTCACACAATATAAAGACATTCATTAGGCAAAGGCAAAACTTCTGACAAGTAATATGCATTAGATAGAAACAGGAAAGTCACAAAAGAGAAAAATCGAATGACACACATAGTCATCAGTGATCTGCGAGTTAAAGCAATAATGAGAACAATAAAACCTCAAGAGAGATGCATGTTGAAAAGAGAAAAAAAGAGGATGACTTAGCCATACAAAAGATGACAGCTGACAAACAATGAAGAAAGTACAGTAGCTATATAAATGTGAATAAATAGCAAAATTAACACACAACAGTTCATAAAAGGGTATAGAAGACAACATTTATGTGAGAATTTAAAATGTACTTAAATGGAAATTGTTAAGCAGCATATTGTTTTGTATATATATGTATTTGTAATAGTAACATTTCAAAAATCTAGGTGGGGAGGCTTCATGGGGTCTTAGGCATATTGGCTCATCTGGAATGGAAGGGAAGCACACTGTTTAGGAAAGAGACAGTAGGGGGCTTCCACTTCATCGGCTGGATTTTATGTTATAATGAGTCAGGACAGCATAATAAAAATAATTGTTATGAGTGGCAATCACTACACAGGTATAATTTAAAATGTATTATTTTATGTTAATAGAATAGAGTGAGGCTTACTTTGGCGTATTGGTACAGTGTGTAATAATGTTATGACTGTTTTACGCTCTTCATTCCCTTCTCCCTTTATTTTGCTCTCACACTGACTTCCTGCCTCGTCTTTAATGGTCTTTCTTCTATTTGTCTACTATCTACCCCTTCTCTTTTTCTCGTTCCTTTTCGATTATTAGCATAAGAGAAAACGTGATATTTTAACCTATTTTCGAGCCTAGCTTATTTTACTTAGCCGTTCCATCCATTTTCCTGCAAATAAAATTTCTTTATCTTTTTTCTGTTGACAGACATCTGGGCTGTTTCTGCAGCTCAGCTTTTGTTAATTACCACAATAAACTGGGTATTCAGGCATCACCATGGTATTGCTGTGTTTAATTTTTTTGGTATAGCTGGGTCAATGCTATCTCTGTTTAATTTTTGGAAGAACCTCCACACTGATTTTAAAGAGCCAGCACAAAATGTGGCATAATAAACATAATTGTTATGCTTTATAGTTGTTTAGTATGTATTTTAAGTATTCTTTTCTATTGTTCACATGACAGTTAAACATGATACCATGCATAACACTTGTCACAGAATTACCCAATGTTTGCATTTTTTCTTTATAAAATTTCCTGTTTCAATTCTTTGCTTACATGTCTGTTAGTGTGTGGTTAGTGGATTAGAAGTGGTTAGAAGATTTCTATGCAGGAATCTTGTATTGTTTAACTTTTTCACTCTAACTGGACCTCTGGAAACAGGAATAAGAAAAAGACACTAGGGCAAAGCTACTAGACCCTTATGGCTGGCAAACAATGATAATAATGGTGGTGGTGGTGATGGTCTAACCCCAATCCTTTATTGAGCATGTTCTATGTGCCAGGTCTGTGAGTTTGGTACATTTTTCCTTGTTTAATCTTCACTGTAGTTCCAAGTGTGGGGTCGTATTAGTACCCCTGAAAGATGAGGAACTTGAGAGTCACAATGAAGGTCATGAATGGAGCAGTGAGTGCCTCAGTCTGGTCTGACTCCTCAGATTGCCTGGAATGTTTTTGGTTTCAGTGCTGAGAATCTCATGGGAGACTTGTCAGTCATTCAATCCTGAGTCTGCGATTCTCCCATTGACTTTCTTTTAGGGCAAGAGTTTAGCAGAAGTTTGTTTGATGGTTAATTTAATAAATGCCATTTATCAATTTTTATGCATGTTGAAGACTTGCACTATATCAGCAATACAGCTCTATATGTTTCTTCCTTTGCCTTACAGTTTTTATGCTTTTTGATATACAGATATTTCAAAGTTTTATGTATCAAATCTGTTTTCTTTTATGCCTTTTTCCTTTGCTTTTATGTTTAGATATTCCTTTGCATGCTATCAGCCAAAAGTTATCTGTATTTTCTTCTGGTTCCTTGATAGTATATTTTATAATTCAAAGTAAAGTGGGAATATGCAGGAAAGGACAAGACTTTGAGACATATGTTCCCTCTCCCAGGTTTGGGTGAGTGTTTGAAAACTGTATGCTTATATGTTTGAAATGTTTATCTAAGGAACTGATCTAAAATCCATAAGTTAAGGGAATGGAAATTCTTACCAGTGCATTCTCAATGTGCAGTCCACATGTATCCGATCTGCAATCGGCAATTATGTCAAAATGTGTCAGCTCATTTCATATTCTTTTAAACCATCCTTTGATTAAGGGTGTGCTGTATCAACTTCTGGGAGCCTGCAGTCAAATTTACCTTCAAATTATTAGCACCTGGTGAGAAATGTCCTTCTCATTTTAAACACCAGTTCATCATGTCATATTTGTAATTCATATGATGATTTTGATATATCATTATAAATACTCTATGTGACTAAGTCTTTACACTGAAGCTTTGTTCTTGTAGAAATGGCAGAAGATGTGAACTGTATATTGTGTTCTTAATACAGATGTTGTGGATATGCACCAACCAGGTGTTGTGTTACACGAAGACTACAAATCACCAGTTCCAAATGCCTTTATCTGGGAAACATGATATCATTAATGATTTTCTTGTACCATTTGGTCTAATTTAATTTCCTAGTCCATGTCATGGGAAAATATTCATATATTTCGCTGTAAACAATTATTGGAAAAAACTTGTAAACAACCAGAGAGGACATATATTGAGCTTTGTGGGTCATACAGTGTTGCAACACCTCAACTTTATCTTTGTAGCAGCAGTAAGTAACAAAACACAAATGTCTGTGGGCTGTGACCCAACCACATTTTTTTTTTACAGACAGGTGGTTTACTTCATTAGATTTGAGGACTGTGGTTGGTCAACTACTGTGCAGTCCGCAAAATTCCTTTCTTCCTGAAGGAATGCCATTTGAAAGGTGGAAGTGAGTTGCTATCCTGGAAAATAATGAACAAGTGCTCTTATTATTGCTACTTTATAACTTGGCTTGAATGTATTAATGTTAAATGGTAACATCCTTTGAAAGTTGGGAAAATTATCACCTGTAACATGGAACTGTTTGTTAGAACAAGTTATAGCAATTGCAAATGAAAAGCTGGTTTCTTAAAGTGCCTTTGATATTATGGCCCATAATTTTCTTCCCAAAAAGTCTTTCCGTTTTTTGACAAAAAGCTATTACTCAGTTGGAGTGGGGTCCAGGTTTAGAAACATGAAAGCATATGGATGCTGCCTTATATTTATTAGAGTTTTTCACAATGTAATTTTAAAAAACTGAACACTTCAGAGATCCAAATTTTAAATTTGAATTATCTGCAGGGTTTCTACATTAAGGTCATCAAATGTAAGTTCTATTTTCAATAGCCTTGCTTCGTTTATTAAATCATAATGACAATGGAAATTTTGCTTCTTTTATTAATGGATTTCTACGGGATACTGATTGTAACCCACATGGCAATTTCTGATTGGGCATTGTTAATCATGCTGTAAAACTGAATACAATTTAGGAGGGGTAAATTTTATACACATATATGTCCAAATGTCTAATGCTTTGAATGGGTAAGTCATATGCATACATACCTGCATGTACATCAGACATATATGCATACTGATTCTAAAATTAGTCTCTTACAGACACAAAATATCCATGTGTATTCATACCCACAAAATTTCACTGCCATCAGTGCTGGGAGGAAACTGAATTTTGTACTTTGAAGAATTTCACAGTCTGTTATTTTTGTTATTATTGCCATTGTAATTTGTTTGTCTTCACAGTCCTGGAAGGTATCTTCTTATTCTTTGGCAACTGGATTATTTTTGGAAGCATGTTGGAGATAATATATGGAAAATATTTGTTCAAAAATAAAGTGGAATGTTAGAATAATGGCCTGAGTTTTGGGTGTTTCATAATGTAACTTTAAAGCATTTTAAATATTTTATGCTATGAGAGGACCCTTTAAATATGTATTGCCTATGAAGATTAATTTTTGAAGAACAGTTTGGATATGGAAACTAAAATCTGTTGTAAAAGGCTCATTACTGTATATTAATACTTTGTAAAAATATGGCTCTTATATATTCCTTCAAAAGATAGTTTGGACAATTACAAGGAGGATAATACCAAATAATTCTTTTTCCTTTTCATTGATAAGCCCATAAATTGAACTAAGAAACTGAAGACAAGCAAGACAAAACAAAATAAAATGATTGGCACTGCTATCAAGAGAGCTTAGAAAACTGTGTCTCTTTCACAAAATCTATGGATGCTTTGGTGGTAATTTTCCAGAGATCTGAAGAGGGAGCTTCTCTTCTTTAGTACCTGTACTTTAGATGGTTCTTTTTGGATGGGATTCTGTGATACTCTGAAAAGTAATTCTTTATTTCTTTCATAGGCAAGATAAGCCCTGGAATACAAAGTGGGAGGGTCCAGAGGCTAACAGAAGCATAATATCAAAAGGGAGAAACATCATTCAGAAGAACAACATAGGGAATTGTTTTTATTTATAATAGATTTACCTTGAGAGAGAAATCTTATATTATCAAAGAAACAGAAGCAACCATAAATATGTCAGATTTAAAACTGTGGGGCATTTCTTCTTTTGGTATGTTTTTTTTTCCTTTCTTAAAATACATATGAACTCTTCCTATAAAATTTATTGTGAGCTTTCTAATCATAAAAAAGAATATGTATTTAATGAAGAACATTCTAGAAACAAAATGTATGGGAATAAAATTACTGATGACTTTAATGGTAAGTACTGACTTTATGTCCTTCCCCATTATATTCTTTTGTCGCTTCCTTTTTTCTCCTTCTCTGTTCCCCTTTGTTTCTCCCCTTTACATGAAGATCTATCATATCGTGCATGATGTTTAATAAATTCCCTTTTTATTTAATAATACATCTAAATCGCTGACTATATCATTTAGACAGTGCATATTTTGTAACATAATTAAAATAATTTTAACCATCTCCCTTTTACATTTATATAATTATAATGAATGATTATAAAATGAACATATCCTTGTATAAAGTAATTCAGATAAGATACAAACACACAAAAATAATTTTAAACTATACCAAAAGTTGTTGCATTTTATTCCCCAGGGTACTTGGTAAAAGGTGTTCATACTAACATAGATGCGGGAAATTTTGAATTAAGTGCATTTAAACAGACTTTCTTTCAATGTAAGACTTTTTAGAGGCTTTAACATGCTAATTGAATTATGCTGTCACAAGAAAATAAAATGTAGAGCTCTCCGAATTTAGGGGACCATAGAAGCTTTGGAAAACAGTGTTTTTTTCACACACATATGCAGGCAAACACAAGTCTATTCAGGGAGTCTTTATTTACTTTTCTCTTGCTTGTTGTTTTTATAATTATTCCCATCAGTAAATGAGGAGCCATGTCAACATTTTAATGGCTATACACTTTACCAGTGTTTAGTGTTTTTAAAATAACTTTTCAAACAGCTAATTATTGATAGACAGGTTCTTTTTACTGACATTTGTAAATTTTATTAAGTCAATATCCATGTACTGTTCTGTGTAGTTATTCTCCTAAGATAAGTTCCTGAAGAAAAGACAAAACAAGTGTTTTATTTTCCATTGTCAGATTAGTTTCTTTGCCCAGGAATATAACTTTTTTTTCATAAAAACAAGTTTTAGCTGCAGCATGTCTTCTGCTGAAGAATGAGCCAGTATCAGAGGGAGGTAGCAGAGATATGGTTTGCCAGGTACTTGGAATTATTCACAAAGCTGATAATGCATTTATAAAGAGGAGATCTCACGATGGTTTTCTGGTATGGAAACTCATTTATAGTGCAATTCCCTCATTAAAAATAAAATAAAAAACTCCAAAAATATTATCATCTTTCCTTTGTAGAGAATTAACAAGCTTAAGAGGAGCAAGACTTTCTGAGTTTTAAATGAAGAGGAAACCTTTTAAACCCAAATAAAAATTTAAAAATAGACCCCTGCTGTTTCTACAAATGAGCTGCCTCTTCTCACTGAAGCCTCGAATTCCCTATGTAGTGTTTTATTATGATGACATTTCATCAAAAGTCCTTAAGTTATTTTGTGGGAGTTTATCTAGGTCGGGGCCTTATTCTGCTCAGAATAAAAGCGAATCTGGTTCATCAGCTTTCCTGTAAGCATCGGGGCCATCACTGAGACTTCTGACAACTGCGAGCAAGACTGAGCAAAAGCTATTGTTTGCTTATGTGGGACTGAGATGGGGAATGTTAACGTTATCTCCAAGCACACTTTTTAATTTATAACAAATTGTATAAACAGGGTCACTAGTGCTAAATGGGATGTCAATGATCTATGAAGATCAGAAAGTAAACAAAAAGATCTTAAAATAAGCATGTAACCTGAACACCTCCAGAGCTGTTGTGCGCTAGAAGGCAATTGTTTATATCAAGAAAGGGAACATTACTTAGTACTAATTCCATCTGTGGCAGGTTCCCTCTTTCCCAATCCATCAGCAGAATGGCGGTGGACAAGGAAATCACTTTGCCTGCCTGAAGGGTTATGCAGAAAACCAACATGAACCTTCCTTTGCAATTACAGATATTCAGAGGCCCACCTAGTTCCTCCTGGGGCTGCGCATGTTCATGGTAAGTTCCTTCTTCAGGATGAACGTTGTTGAGGTAAATGGATATCCAGAAAACCTACAGTTAAGGGGTGGGGGAGAGAGAGGTAGATTCACTGAGGTATACGGTCAAGGGTTTCTTTGAAGCCCAAACTTCCATTTCACAAGGCATTCCAGCCAGATGGAGAACAAATGGGAGCTCACATGCTTTGGGAGGAAAACTCACATGCTTTGAGTTTGGGGGTGGTGGAGTGGTGAGTCACAAAAAAATGTTGCATGGAAAAGAAGACAGTGCACTGAGGAAAAGATCATTTTTATTATTAATTACTAGACATATACATCTGAAGCTGAGGCATATTGAAAAAAGAACTCACTGAATTGTTTCTCATAAGAAACAAAAAGATGCGTCAGTCCTACAAGTCAGCCATTGTGTGATTCATGCAGTAATGTCCTTAGTAGTTATGTTCATGGCTCTGTGGTCAAACTTACCAGAAAGGGGGGGGGTTTCCTCCTGTTTCCACTATTACCCAGAGGAAAAATTTTGACCTCTGTGTACCTCACGTTCCTCATCATTAATAGTAGTCATGATAATTTACCTGCTGGATCGTGCAGACTGAATGAATTACAAAATGCACAATGCCCAGAACAGTGCTTGACATGCAGTAGGTGCACAGTTGCCCTTAGAGTTCATTTTATCCTTTGAGGGCACAAAAAGCTGTTTATCTGTTAAGAGAACTGTTCTGGTACTTACTGTAATATATGACGACTTTTAATTTATTTGGTTTTTAGTGATGCTCTTTTTATTGGGTGGCTAAGACAGCAGAAGAGATGTTTTTGTGCACATGTTACAGTCTGCTAAGGCAGAGAATACAACAGCTAGAATGTCACCAGTCTGAGGCAGAGGACCAACAGGGGTTGCTTTGAAATAGGCAAAGTGAGTCTTTCAGATGACCACTGAAGCTGGCCACTGAAGCTCTAGATCCACTGAGGTTCCAAAGCAGACACAGGCATGTACCCTCCAGCTTGCAGCACCCCTCATTCCTGCTCCCTTTACCTCTGCGGGTGCATAAGCTAGTTGTCCCCTTGAACCTGCGGCTAACCCTTCTTTCTTTTGCACTTGAACCTTCCTATTCTCCTATTCTCCTATGGAATAGGATCCACTTCCTATTCTCCTTGGCTTTTGCTGTGCAGACGTTTTAAGAAGGTGGCACTAAGGTTGAGAAAGCTCTGGGTGACTTTCTGTTTGTTTGTTTATTTTGTTTTTTTGAAACAGTGTCCTGCTATGTAGTTCAGACTGGCATTGAACTCACTTTGGAGCATAGCCTGGCCTTGATCTCACAGCTACACTCTTGCCTCAGCCTCCTGAATGCTGGGATTATAGGTATGTGCCACCATGCCTGGCTTTTCAGTGACTTTTTAATCACTAAGAATCACCATCTAAAATATAAGTAATTCATACTGTTCTCTTATGGGCTCACCTAATGCTGTTGTGAATTCAGGTGTACTACAGCAGGGGTCCTCTCCCATCAGTATTAACTGGACAGGAGAGAACCTCAGGGAAGAGGAAGAGATGCCGGTGCAGTGGGAAAGCTCCCAGCACAAACTGAACCCACATTTCCCACTTCACACAAAACAACCCACCAGGGAGTATTGCTACTTCTAAGGGACATTTTAAACCTATGATGTTTAGGTGCAAAACATCAAAGAAAGAGTGCATCCATGTCCTTCTCTAAGATAAAATAAAGGGCCTTGATATATCTTCTGGCTCCTTGTCTGAAGGAAAAACATGTTTAAAAACAGTCATGAAAGAAGAGAAACTCATGAATCAGATAGCTCGATTGTAAAAAATAAAATCCAGGGCCGGAGATTTAGCTCAGTGGTTCCAGCTCCTGCCTAGCAAGTGCAAGATCCTTGGTTTGATCCTGATAACCACATACAAAAATACCGTGTGTGGTGACTCATGGCCACTGGCAATCAGTACCACATACCACAGTGCTGGGCTGGGTGGCTCAAACCTGTAATCCCAGCACTCAGGAGGCAGAGGCAGAAGAATTGCTGAGTTTGTGGCTTGCCTGGATTACATAGTGAGCTCAGGGCCAGCCTGAACTACAAAGTGAGAGCCTGTCTCAAAAAATAAAATAAAATAAAATATAAATAAAAATTAAAAAAAAATAAAATCCAGCAAAGAAATTCCAGTGTTTTTGTTTTGGTTGCAGCTGTGAGAAGCTAAGTTTATGCAGGCTGATGGTCCTGTAGGTCCAAGGATGTGCCTGAGACATCAAAGACAGTAGAGACAGGAAGGCAAAGACCAACAGGTAGAGTGACAAACACATACAGAATCACACAGACTAGGAGCTGTTTTAAAGTAGTAAGGGCATAGCCTATCGAAAATTTGAATCATAATTTATGGCTTGGTATCTTTGCTTTTGAATTATGTATGGTAGAGTGAGACATTATAAACATTATAAACATTATGGTAGAGTGAGACTTATAAAATGCAGTGTTTGAGTTCCTTATGCTGTCGATCTAATCCCAGCTCCAAGATTTATTCAGGGGCGCAAGAACTGCCTCTTTAGTCAAAGGTAGTTGAAATATTGTTTTACTAAGATAGTGATTTGTGAACATTTTCATCTCAGTATCCCTATACACTCTTAAGAAGTATGGGGAGCTTTCATTTTGGTTTTTCATCAATTGATATTTATTGAACTAAAAAATAGAATTCAGAAAAATGGTTACTTAATTCACCTAAATAATGAGTCCAAATTATATTTCCTTAAATAATATTTCAATTAAAATGTTTCCTGAAACAATAGTGAGGCATGACAAAAATATTCAACTTAATAGATAACAGAGCCTCATATCTGGTTTTGGGTTCAATTTGTTGCTAGATTTCATGTTGTGTAGTTCCTGGAAAACTTTTGTGTAATAGTGATAGAATAAGAGTGAAAATGCAAAGCACATTTTAGCATCCTTCTGGGAAAAGTTTAGAATTCACAGATTCTTGAAACTAGCAAAAGGATCCTACAGAATTCTCCAGGATATACTTGGAAAACTACTAGTACAGGAAACATTTTTAACTTAGACAAGACTTAGTTAACTCATTTTATTGTTGTGGTTTTATTTCTTTACTACACTTTGTTGATTCTGAGGGGCCCATTTCCTTTTACACTTGTAATTACAGATATGTCTTCATTGTTAATTTCCTATAACAGCTATTGGCCCAGTGGCAGTTGTGATATAGTTGTCCTTTCCAGCCCAGAGATGAATTGGGCCATAGCTATCTATATTACCATCACTTTGGTTGAATTATGTGTATTATTACTATTTTGTGTTGAGTTTAATTGCCATCAAAAATCCACCTCTCAGAAATTAGAGTATAATTTTTCCCTTACATAATTATTATATGTATAGAAAGGGCGAGAATAAAGAGCAGTAAGACATTTGATTTTAGTGAAGAAATTTTGCAAGAATAAGGTTTCATGTTTTCTTGCATAAAAGCAACCATATATATACTTTACCATAATTAAGAACCCACAATTAACTGTGGCTACTGTTACTGAGAAGGGTATGAAACCATTGTCATGACTCATTGTGCAGAGTCACATACCTGAAGCCACAAAAAATTGCCCAGTGTCTTGATACAGACAGACAGATGCTGCACAGCACTGACAGGATGATGTGACCAGTTTATGCAATGTGCAGGATTATCATGAAAGCAGAGCGCTGTAGCTTAATTCGCGGTTTTCTTTCTTATCATAGACCCATAACATGACTCATGTCTTATCTTTGTTGACATTTTAGACTCAGCAAGAAAACATAAAATTCTCTTGATTTGTCGTATTATGGTATATACAAACTAGGTGGCTTAAGATAACAGAAATATGTTCTTTCATGTTTTTTGAGGCATGAAGCCTGAAATCAAGATCCCAGAGGGTCATGCATGCTCTGATAGAGACCTATGTGCCTTTCCATGGCTTCTGGTGGAGGTGTCAGGCAGGAGGATTGCTGAGTTCAAGGCTTGCCTGGGCTACATAGTGAGCTCAGGCACAGCCTGAACTACAAAGCGAGACCCTGTCTCCAAAACAAAACAAAACAAAACAAAACAAAAAAAACATACTGCCAGCAGTAACGTATGCTGTTTCTGCTCACACATCCCTAAGCGGAACCAGTTACATGGTGACATCCTACTAGAAGGAGTCCGTGGGTGGTTCTTCCACAGACTCTTAAGACAAGGAAATGCCATTACATGTTGAAGAAATTGATGGATTGCACCTGTAAAGTTCTTTTTTTTTTTTTTTAATGGTGCTAAAGCAGGCCAGAGATTTAGCCCAGTGGTTCCGGTGCCTGCCTCGCAAGCGCAAGGTCCTGAGTTTGATCCCGGTAACCACATACAATGCTGGGCGTGGTGACTCACACCCACCCGCAAGCAGTACCACATACCACAGTGCCGGGCATGGTGGCTCAGGCCTGTAATCCCAGCACTCGGGAGGCAGAGACAGGAGGATTGCTGAGTTTGAAGCTTGCCCGGGCTACACAGTGAGCTCAGGGCCAGCCTGAACTACAAAGGGAGACCCTGTCTCAAAACAAAAACAAAAGCAAAACAAAACAAAACAGTACCAAAGCATGTCTCTTAGTAATACCTCAGAGGTAACTACTGTTACAAGTTGGTATGCATTTTTTGACTCATAAAAATATAGTTATGTACTCATACCTATACACAATTTAGTTTAAAGACACTCTGAAATGTGCCCCTTGCCTCTTTCTCAGCCATAGAGCTTAGCCCCATTTCCCCATGCTACGAGGAAGACATTTAGGCGTGACTTCTACTTTTTTCTGCTGCGTGTTATTCCACACCTGGATGACTCGATTGGATTTGTTGGATCTGGATGGGGTTAATTAACACTCTGTGGAAGAATGTTAATTTCTTTGTCTATTTTTAATAATATCAGACATTTTGCAATTAATTCCCTTGAGAATAGATCTTCACTGACAGTAAATGTTTGTGACTGAATAAAGATGCCAGCAGAGGAATGAATGAAGATAACTAATCATCAGTGATTAAAGATTCCAGACACACAGTAAGGGGAGTGAGAAATGTATTATTCAAACCTTTTACACGCTGTTCAGCATATTTCAGGGTGGCGGTAAAGACAGAGGAATTCTTAGCTATGTTAATGCAGCGAGTCATTCATATTAGCATTTCTAGAGCTCCTTTGAACCCCTGGATTCCTGTACAAGTAAAAATTGTCTTGATTATAACATCTAACCTCCACTCCTGGAGCCTGTGAAAATAAGGTACATGACAGTGCTTTTTCCCTATCCGGGAAGCTGGAAGTTCTTGAGAAATGAACAAGATGCTGTGCAACTCCTCCTTTATTTTTATCTTCAGCTCTAATTCCTAAATCATGTACATAGAATGACTCATGATTAAGTGAGAAATCTGGATGGAGAGGTCGTCTAGGTTTTAACAGTTTAAGCCAATGCTGAGCACAGTAGCTCGGAGAGCTTTGGGACTCTGGCTGACTGCAGAAGTGTTCACAGTTGCCGAAGGGCGTGGCTTTGGCGGCTCTCAGTTTCAGTGAGTGAAGGAGTTCGCATTCGGCTGGGGTGGGGGAAGGTGGTTACTGTGGAAGAGAAATGAGTTCCTCGCTTTATGAACTTACTTGCCAGGGTGGCAAGCTTGATGCGGTTCTCCCTGGGAGACCGTCAGCACCACGCTTGGAGCCCTGCAGGAAAAATAAACCCCACCAGCCGGGCGTGGTGGCTCACGCCTGCAATCCCAGCACTCGGGAGGCAGAGACAGGAGGATTGCTGAGTTCGAGGCTTGCCTGGGCTCCATAGTGAGTTCAGGGCCAGCCTGAACTACAAAGCGAGACCCTGTCTCAAAAAAAAAAAAAAAAAAAA
>PVIC010041802.1:0-16065 GCA_004025085.1 Thryonomys swinderianus | reverse complement strand
AGCTCACTATGTAGCCCAGGCAAGCCTGGAACTCAGCAATCCTCCTGCCTCTGCCTCCCAAGTGCTAGGATGACAGGCGTGAGCCACCACGCCTGGCACTGTGGTATGTGGTATTGATTGCTGGTGGGCGTGAGTCTCCACGCCCAGCATTGTATGTGGTTACCGGGATCGAACTCAGGACCTTGCACTTGCAAGGCAGGTGCCAGAACCACTGAGCTAAATCTCTGGCCCCAACCCAATTGATTATTAATAAAAATCAGTGGCTTGGACTGACCAGTGCCTTTGTTGGTTGCACCAGCATTGGTGTCCTGGATCCTGCTTTCAGTCTCTCTTATTTCTGTCTTTTAGTTTGATTTCTCAGGCCTATGTTATACACTGGACAGGACACAAAGAACCCACTGCAGAGGTTGCTGGTAATGTTGCAAGAGTCCCCAGTACCACTTACAGTGTCAAAGTGACTCTGTTGGAGCCGGGCTTGGGCAATGAAATTGCAGGCATCTACACAGGCTTGGATGGCGGGAGCAGCCTGCTTGAGGCTCCTACAAAACTCCTGGCTCTGCCCCAGCTCCAGGCCTTTCTCTGATGAAAATAGAGGGTGAGGTTTGGGAGTAAAATGGAGGAGAAACAGGCAGAAAGGGTGACTTCTTAGATTCCCCCTAGTCTCTTTCCCGCTTGCTTGGACACATGCTTGCCATCTGGGGTCCCCGAGCACGAGTGTCCCCAGCGGCACCTCTGGGCCTTACCCAACTTCTCCTGCACTGCCTTCACCAGCCCGTTGCGCTGCCACTGCCGGAAGAGGAGCTCACTTCGGGGCAGGCACAGAGCCACCTCCTCCCCACTTGCCATGGGCCACCCTGAAGAGGAGCCGTTCTGGAGCGGGGACCCGGTGTCCTGCACAGCCGCTGGCGCCAGCAAGCGAACGTGCATCCGCAGCAGCTGGGGCAGGAACTTCAGGAACACCTGCTGGGGAGTGAGCTTTCCGCCCTGGAGCCCTGGGCGATGTTTGGACAGCTGGCTGAGCTCCAGAGCAAGAAGTACAGGTGGCACGAAGGGCTCATGCTGCTGGGCCTGCCACCCACATGTGAGGGGCAGTGGTGTGGCCCTGCTCAACTCAGCTGGTCTGTCCTGGAAGATCACACACTTTTGTGCACAATAGGATCACCAGGGCCTGTGTGACAAACAGCTTCATCCACACTTCCTGCTGCTCTGGCCTAGCATGCTGGCTGGGTTTGGGAATCTGCATTTGCAGCAAGGGCCACTATCTGTGCAAGTGGACTGCTGACCACAGGGCACTGGAGTCTGACTGCCAGGCAGAGTCCTGCCTGCTTCACTTTCTGGCTGCGTGACTTTGGACACACTACTTAACTGCTCTGTGCCTCAGTTTCCTCATCTGTTAGAGAGAGGTGACTCTGATACCCACTTAGCTGGTTTTATGCAGGTTAAGTACATTGATACACAGTCTCCCCAGCACCCTGAGAGCTTAAAGGCCAGTGGGATGGGTTTACTGCCCTCCATTGGGCAGGGGAGCACATAGCCAGGACAGGCACAGCAGGAGCTCACAGGAATAGTGGAGGAGGGACCTTGCCTTGTGGACCCTTCGGGCCATGGAGTGTGTGTGCGGAGACCTCAAGGACACGTTGAGCACGACCACAGCATTCACGACGATGAGTATGGTCACCACCATGAGGAAGGTCAGGTACCTGCCATCGTGGGGGAGGGCAGGGGCTGGGTGGCCCCAAGGTACCCCATACCCAGATGCTGCCCCTCCCCCGGCCACTGGTGGAGACCCGACCTTACTTGCTGATGAGTGGCACTGCCTGGGATGTCTCGGGCACCTTCTTGGCCACAAGGAAGAGGAAGACAGTCTGGGCCAAGAGCACATTGATGGCCACGGTGCACTTCTGGCCGCCGGCTGCACTGACCAAGAGGCTCTCAGAGCAGGCCCCCCTCCCCCCGCCTCTCCCAAAGGAGCCCTGGATCATGGCACCGCTCGGCCCTGGGCAACCCTGTGCTGGCCTCCCAGCACCCTCGTGTGGCTGGACAGGGACATGGCTGCAGGTACCCTTGGCAGGGAGGAAGTAGATGAGGACAGCAACAGAGGAGATGAGCACGCAGGGGGCAATGATGTTGATGACGTAGAAGAGGGGTTTGCGCTGGATGAGCAGGTAGAATGCCACCTTCTGGTGGCCTGCCTCCTCCGCGTCCAGCAGCATTTTGGCCGGCCGGTGCCGGATGGCCCACTCGCCATTCTCTGCAGAGGGAAGGGGGTGTGGGCCAGGCAGATCCAACTCTGGGCAGCACGTGGCTCAGCAAGTGCCAGACACAAGTGGGATCAAGGGACACAGCGGGGGTGCAAGATTAGATACTGATCTCCGATTTCCAGAGCTGGAGTAATTATCAGAGAAAATGGCTTTACAGGAGCATGCTCTGTGCATTGCTGCCACTTTCGCCTTGAGCTACAGAGGGCACATGGCCTTGGTTAGGCCCCATCACTGTACCCACAGCTAGCCCGGGAGCCCCAGGCAGGATTACCTGTGAAGGCCTCGGGGTCGATGAAGATCCAGTCGACGGTCTGACCATCCTCTTGACTCAGCTGCAGGTTGATCTCACTGGTGCTGTAGGTCTGGGACCTGAGGCCACAGAGGAGCAGGAGTGACATGGCGCCGGGGAGGTACTCCCACAGACCAGCTGACTGTCATCTGAAGGGATATATAGGCATCTGGCTTTGGAACTGCAGCCTATGTGTGCGGGTTCTCCTCTTAGTCCTGAGGTAAGATGGGGGCTGGGGGGATGTGGGCCCTTTGGGGACCAGGATGTTGAGTGGAGGGCCCACAGGTGCAGGTCAGTGCTGTCACGTAGCCAGAGGGCCCAGGCCACACTATGATTGCCCCTGTCACCATCACCAACAGCAATGTAGAAAATATATGCCAAAAATGAGAATTAACTTCTGGCATATACTGGTACAAATTTCCCAATGTTATATGTGATTTTGAGATGTATATAAATTGTACCAATAAAGAATTCAATTAAAAAAAAAGAAAATATATGCCAGAGAGGGTCTCCTGGGTCTGATCATCAAGGACCCTCCCTGCGGGTTCCTTGTGGAAAAACTCCTACAGAATATGCTTGGCTGAAGCAAGGGAATTGCAAGTTCAAGCCCAGTGTGGGCAACTTGGTGGGAGATGGAGCCAGGACCTTGGCCTCTAGGTGCCGCCAGAACACCCACCCGTGCCCAGGCTCCTCCAAGGGCCTCCCTCCTGAACCCACTCCCACATAAACAGCCTCACTGGAAGACGAGAGAGCAGTTTTGCCAGTCGAAGGGGAAGTAGGTGACAGAGACAGCGCAGGAAGAGCGGAAGATGGCAGGCGGCAACCAGTAGACACAGCCGTTGGGGGACACCAGCACATTGCAGTAGAGGGCCACCTCGAAGACACCGTCCACACTGCACAGGTCGGGCCACGGGACTGTAGGCTTGGACCCACAGTGCCTCCCAGCTGTCTGTCCCATGTGGATGGGAACCAGGGACCAACCCCCCAGCCTGCCTCACCTTGCCTGGTGCCCCCTGGAGCCACTGCTGCCCCGGTAAGCTCCCTGCATCCCACCCAGACAGGCTCCCTGGGTCCCATATCCTAGGGATACCTGACAGTGCTCCCAGGAACTGTTGTGGCCCCAGGTCACAGGGAGGGGATGGGGCCAGGTCTGCTGGCCCAGCTCCTGCCCTGCTCCATGCCCTTTGCTCCGCCCCTTCCCCAGGGCCTGCTTCTTCCACTGGACCCCAGCTCGCCCCCACCCTCCTCACTTGTTCTCCAGCACGATGTCTGGCCTCCACACCATGGTGGATGGCACCCTCAGCACCCACAGGCCTCCGTAGTCCTGGGGGTCCCAGCGCAGGCGATAGTCACACCACTGCTGTGGGACCAGGCAGGGAGTGTTGCCAGGCCTCTGCTCTGGGCTGCACAGAGCCCCAGGAGTGAGAGTCTAGCCCAAGAGGGGCTCAGGGTGGGGACCCCGACAGATAGGAGTGTAGGGGGCCTCTTACCATCTCTATCCAGACGTTGGTGGTAAGGGCCTCCTCTCGCTCATTCTGGGGTGCAGAACAAAGGGCTAAATCCCCATGCCTCCCCCTCTCCAGGTGCCTGGGTCCTGGGGTCCAAACAACCACAGGGGTATCCCAACTCTCCAGCTCCCCTCCTCCTTCCTGGGTGCTGGAGCTGGGAGCTCCATCTCCCCAGAGAGTCCCGGTGCCTGGCCCATGGCTCTCCTGCTTCCCATCACTCACCAGGGAGATGAGGTTGGTCAGGGTGAGCTTCAGGCTGATGTTGACCACATCCATGTCATGCTCTGCTGGCCGCAGGTGAAGGTCGTAGCCGCGCATCAGGTCAGCCAGCAGACGTTCCTCCTGGTTTCGGCCCTGGGTGCCTGCAACGACAGCTGGAGCCTCAGCCTCAGTGCCGGGCCTGAGGCAGTGCGTTGGGGAGAAACAGTGGGGAAGTGGAGATGCCCGGGGCTGGGGCTGGGGCAGGAGAGATCCCCTGGGGCCTCGGAGCACTGGGCCGCACCCAGGCAGGCAGCCAGCAGTGTTAGGAAGAGCTGCAAGCCCCGGCATTGATGCATGGTGCGCGCCTCTCGTCCCTCCTGTCCCTGGGTCCAGGGCAGACAGAAATGGGCTGCTTGTCCTGTGACAGCCCGCCAGGCCTGGCCCCACCAGCTGTCTGACCACAGCATTGTCAGCTGCCTGGGGTCGCAACAATGCCGGCTCAGATTACCTGGCCAGGGAGGGAGAGGGGCCCATTGCCCAGAGATGGTCAGCCTCAAACCCTCCCCACCCTCACTCCCAGCTGCCTCACTCCTGCGCCTGGTGTCCAGGGGCTGCTGCATGGGCCTGGCTTGGGCACGAGTTTCTCTGTGATGCCGCCAGCCTGCCATCTTCATGGGCCCCCTGAAAGATGGACTGGCCCAAAGCCTTCAACACCGCGGAGTAGGAACCAGGTCGGATCCTCCTGAGCCCGGAGAAAGGACACAGGCCTGCAGCTTTGGGAAGGCTGTGGAACATGAGGTTCTGTGGCGGGATAGCTGGCTCCTGGCAAGGCTCCTCTGTGCACCCCAGTGTTTATCACATCGCTCTGCAGACCCCAGGGCCAGGCTGCAGCGACCCAGGGATGCCCCACAAGGATGCCCCAGCGGGAGTTTATGCTTCAGAAGGACAGGCAGACAAAGGGGACAAGGGCTGAGGTCATGTAACCCAGAGAGAACGAGGGGCCCCAAAAGGCAAAGATGGGCTAGACTTGAGCCCCATCTGCTCTGAGATTTGTGGCTGCAAAAGGGTGGGGCCGTGGCTGGTACTGGGACCTTGCGGTTGCCACCTGGCTATGACATTTATTTCAGGCACAAGGCCAAGGTGTCCCAGTACATGGGCAGGAAGGAACAGTCAAACTGCCCCAGTGTTTTGGGGACAGGGCAATGACAGCAAGGCACTTCCATACCTCATGGCGTCCACACACTTCAGTGCGTGCTGCAAACGAGAAGTCAGGTCCTTCCTGGTTCAGAAGCAGGCCTGCAGGGCCTCAGTCTTTCACATCTAGCCAGGGTCCAGGGATGGGGGTGGGGCAGGAGGAACGGCACCTGTTACCCCCTGTCAGCTGCCACCTGCGGGTGGCTTGCCTGCAGTTCCGTGGGTAAACCTGCTCCAGGAGCCCTGTCCCTGTGACAGCCCCGCCTTCCACAGCCTCCTTCACCAGGTGGCCAGATGTCTGGGAAACACACCCACCCTGGACTGACTGATCCTTGTGCCAGTCGCTGTCCTCACCCTTGCCCTTCTCTACAGAGCAACTTCCTGTTGGGAGTATGTTTTGGGAGAAATAATTGGAAGGTCAAAATTGATCCGGCCTTCCTGGTGCAGACGGACTCTGGACTCACTCTGGACTCACATCTCTTGGACTCACATCTCACATCTCACATCTCTGGACTCTTGCCTTCACATCTGCTAAAACAAAGACTCTGGTGGTCCCATGTGCTGTGATGCTTCAAGGCGGAACTACTCCATTGCCAGTGTCTGCCCTGCCCAGTGGGATCTTCATCTGCATAATGTCTCTAGGACTATTGGAGGTGTCTGCCCTGCCCACAGGGTCTGCTACATTCTGTTACTCTAGAGGTGCTGAATAAAAGGTGTGGTGGGCTGTGGCCTGGGGTCTTTTGCTACCCAGAGTAGCATGGATCAGGCCCAAACTTAGCCTCTTTGAACCTCATTTCTGCCTACTTACTAATTATTATTTCACTGTGTGCCGTCGACTCACAGGAGACTAGAATCTAATGTAAAGGTTCTAGTTACGTTCCCTTTCCCTGGTTCCCACAACTTCCCACCTCTTACTCCTCCCAAGCACACCTCTGCTGAGCTTGTCCCCTGTGGGCACAGGCCTGGGTGGTGTCAC
Organism: Thryonomys swinderianus; assembly: GCA_004025085.1. Taxonomy (NCBI): domain Eukaryota; kingdom Metazoa; phylum Chordata; class Mammalia; order Rodentia; family Thryonomyidae; genus Thryonomys; species Thryonomys swinderianus. Next base: position 9,636 of record PVIC010041802.1, on the reverse strand, counting down.
ACTTCTGACTGCCCTTTCCTTTTCCACAGGTGCCCACCAGGGCACAGGCAGACAGTAGCAACCCCCTTCCCCTCTGGTGGGATCATGGGGCTTCCCTCCATGTGAGGCTTGAGAAGCCCTGTGACCAGGGCAGGGTGAGCTGCCCTGGTGAGAACAGACTCCTGGGGGCCAGGATGGGTGGGACTCGCTCTCCTGGGGCACCTTTTCCTCTGCCACTTGCTAGTGCAGAGGCTGGAAATGCTACACAGAAGAGGCTAAGGTCCTCGGGGTCCACAGGGCACCTCACACACCAAAGTGCTCCAGTGCAAAGGTCCTCTACATAAATGGTGTAGTGAGCTGGAGGTGGTGGGCATGCCTATGATCCCTGCACTTGGGAGGCTGAGGCAAGAGAGTCGCCAGCCTGGGCTACATAGTGAGTTCAAGGCCAGCCTGAATTACACAGTGAGACCCTGTCCCAAAACATGACACAACACAATACAGCGAAGCAAAGTAGTGTCATAGGGTATTTGTATATATCCTGTGCACCCCTCCCTGATCTCTTGGTCATTCATGATACCTAACAGTGCAAGTGCTATGCAAATATTTGTTACACTATATTGTTTAGGGGACAACGACAAGGAAAAAGGTATACATTTTTCCTCCCAAGTATTTTCAGTTTGTGGCTGGCTGAATCCACAGAGCCTGAGCCCATGGGGCTGCAGGGCTGATCATACTTATTTTCCAGGCTTCCCTGCACACAGAGGCAGCCCCACAATGTTTGACGAGTGACTTGCTGTGGGACTTCCTAGGAAAGTGTTGCTTCTGATAATAGGGGTAGGAAATTCCCAGTCATAGATACACAGAGTGATACTGTGGCAGTCAGTTTGCAAACTGAGACAACAAGCAGGAGGAAGCAGGCCTGTGTGCTGTGAGGCAGCCAGCATCCTGGGTCTCGAGGCTTTACCACACAGCTCGGACATCCCAGCCCCACTTTCTCTGGTTTCTGGCTGCTTAAGAAGAAAGGAAACCTTGTCTAAACAACATTCTGGCTTGTTCCAGCTTCTGTTCCATGCAGCCCAGTGCATTCCTAACAGATGTGCTGCCCACTGAGAGAGGCGGTGCCTTGCTGGCCTGGAGGGACTGTAGGAGCCTGCTTTGGTCTTCTGCTGGGGAGTCTTCCCTGGGCAGGGAAGGTGAAAGGGACTTAGGCGACCCAGGGGACCAGCCGAGACCTGCAGCTACAGCGCCACCATGTGGCAGAGGCTGTTGCGTGTGTAGTGGGTCCTGACTCCCTTCTCCCTCCTCTGCAAGGGATGGGGACCCTCCAGGGGCTCCCTACACTTCTGACCCTTCGAGTCTCAGCTGGTTTTCCTGGCAGGGGAAGTTCCAGGCTTCCCCCTTGGATTTGTGGGCTGTTCACATTGGAAGGCAGAAATAACCACAGTTGGTTTGGGTTTAAATGGTTTTGATTTTCCCTCAGTTACATGTAAAGAAGAAAAACTCTCCCTGCTGCTCGCTAGAGCTAATGAAGTTACCTTTTCCCTCAGAGGAAATGGCTTGTGCTGTGGCAACTGTAAGCCTGTGTGTCAAGGAGGGGACCAGCTGGGCTTCTTGCCCCATTTCTGCCCTCTCTGTTACTGTACCAGGCTTGGGGGCTGCAGGCTGAGCACCCAGCTTCCAGGATCTGAGCCTACACACGAGGAATGGGCAAACCAGCCCACCTTGAATTTACAGGCCAGGATAAGTGCTTTATTCCTACTAGCAAATCCAATCCAATTCCTTTCTTTCCCCCTTTCTTTCCTTCCTCCTTTCCTCTTTCTTTGCTTTCCTTCCTCCTTCCTTCCTTCTTTTGAGACAGGGTCTCATTTTGTAGTTCAGTCTGGCCCTGAGCTCATTATGTAGCCAAGGCAAGCCTGGAACTCAGCAATCCTCCTGCCTCTGCCTCCCAAGTGCTGGGATTACAGGTGTGGGCCACGATGTCTCTCATTGTGGTATGTGGTACTGATTGCTAGTGGGTGGGAGTCACCACTCCCGGCATTGTGATATATGGTTACTGGGTATCTTGTGCTTGCAAAGTGGGCACCAGAACCACTGAGCTAAATCCCCAGCCCCTTTCTTTCTTTTTTTTTTGGAGATAGGGTCTTGTTCTGTAGTTCAGGCTGTCCTTGAACTCATGACCAGGTGGCCTCAAACTTGAAGCAATCCTCCTGCCTCTGCCTCCTGAATGCTGGGATTATAGGCGTGAGCCACCACACCCCGCACTGTGGTGATTGAGGCATTGTGGTATGTGGTTACCGGGGATTGAACTCGGGACCTTGTACTTGCAAGTCAGGTGACAGAACCACTGAGCTAAATCCCCAGGCCCTTTCTTTTTTTGTTTTTGGAGACAGGGTCTTGCTCTGTAGTTCAGATTGGCCTTGAACTCATGAAGTAACCCAGGTGGCTTCAAACTTGAAGCAATCCTCCTGCCTCAGCCTCCTGAGTCCTGGGATCAGAGGCATGTACCACCATGCCCAGCTCCAAATTTGACTTTTACGGCACCCTGTGAGCAGTATGTACCCCTCACACATCTTGCAGATGAGAAAACAGGAGCTAAGAGGTGGGTTGTGGTTTACCCAAAGTCCCACTACTAGTGTAATAAATCACCCCAAAGTCTGTCACCAAAATGACATTTATTCTCTTACACAGTTTCCGAGGTCCATAGTCCAGAGTAGCCTCACTGGGTGCTTCTGCCTGAGGGACTTCCGTGGGGCTGTGATCCCATGTGAGGCTTACTGGGGTGGGGTCACTTCCATGTTCATGCAGGAGGCCATGCACCCAGCTTCCCAAAGCATCAGATCCAATCGACATGAACAAGAATGAGCGAGACAGGAGATGCCTCAGCTTTTTGTTTGTTTGTTTTGAGACAGGTTCTCTGTGTAGTTCAGGCTGGCCTTGAACTCACAGCAGTCCTCCTGCCTCAGCCTCTTGAGTGCTGGGATTAAAGGTGTACATCACCAAACTCATGGACAGGTGCCAGCCTCCCCCACAGAGCCACTCTCCCAGGCACATGCTCCCTGTGGCTGTCCTCACAGTGGCTGTCCTCACAGCTCACCTAGATGAAGCGCCTGTCTTGCTCGCTGTAGGAAAAGGGGTCCCCGGGGAAAGGTTGGGGTGGGGGCTGGTTGTAGGCGCCCTGCAGGAAGATCCAGGCTGTGCCCACCACCATGACAGGCGTCACCACAAACAGGCACAGACGATCCACTGTGCAGGCCACCTGGTTCCAGCTGTCTTTCTCCTGGAGGAGGAGACAGGGCCTTGGTGCAGCAATTGGTGCTGGTAGAGCACTGGGTCCAGCCAAGGAGGAGGAGCTTGGCCTCCCTGCATCTGTGGGAGTTGCCTCTTCCTTGGTCAGTGGCAGACAGGCTGGGCCAGGGCCCGTTGTCTTGGTCCCCTGCAAGATCCTGGCCCCTGTGGCCACCAGTGGGGCTGGGTGTCATGTCTGCTGAGGAGAGAGCAGGGCCATAGCCCTCCCAGCTCCTCCAGGTGCCACTCATAGGTGGCCTCTGCTCAGGAGACAGGTTCAGATGTGTTATCAAAAACACATGGTCTCCTTTTAGACACCTGCTCTTTCTGGAGCAGTGGGTATGGAATTGGGCAGAGGCAGAAATGACAGGTAGACATATGTAAGTGGAAGCATGTCCCTTAAGGTGGGTTACACTTGGCCAGTACACAGCTTGTGCATACCTGTGCATGACAACCACACGACCACTCACCTCATTGTAATTGTTCTGGTCCCTTATGTGGTTGACAATGAAGTTGGCTCCATCCACGGCTGGCTTTAGTTCATTGAAAAGTTCCTGCTGGGCCTGCTCAGAGCTTGCTGGAGAATGGCCTGGGGATGGGCCAGAGTGGGGAGTGAGGCCTCCCCCTTCCCACCTCCAACTGGTAGGCTGTGCCCCGAGGGCACCAGGGACCCACGTGCTGTGGTGAGACGCCTCGCCAGCCCATGCCGCTCTGACTGCTTCTCAAACATGAGGTCGCTGCGGGACTTGAGTGAGAAGTACTCTTCTGCCTTGGAGATGTAGCCCAGGGAGCTGCTCCTCCGGACCAAGGCCCCAGGGCCGAGTCCTTCTTCTGCTGGCCGGGACATGTGCAGGAGCTGGGGCAGGGTCTCCAGGAAGATCTTCAACAGCAAGGGGACATAAGAAAGGCTGTCTCACAAGCACAGGGTGGCCTTTACACAGCCACTGTCTAGGCTCTTGTGACCACAGCCACGCCCATCTGCCCTCCCCTCCAGCCCCTCAAATGGACACTTAGGTTTTTTCCAACTCTTACCTGCCCCTCACTGCACCCAGCAGCAGTTAGGTGGAAATAAAGACCAAAGACCAAAGGTCAGACCAGAACCCAAACCCTGAGCTCTCTCCTCCAATTATGCAAAGACAAGAAGCTACAAAACCATCCTGTGGTCCCAGCACAGCTGCTGGTCCCTCAAGGGTGGGGAAGCTGGGGACAGCCTGCCCTGAGTGCCCCACCTACTTCTTTTGTCTTCCTTTTTTAAACTTCTAGTTTTGGTGGTGGGGATGGACCCAGGGCTACAGGCATTCGAGGTAAACGGTTTGCCTTGCCAATCTTTCTTCCTTTCAACTGCGGTGTCATGAGTTCACAGCGGAATACATAACTGCAGACCCTTTCTCCCTTTTATGCTGGAATAAGGTTTTGCTAAATGCTAAGATGCCCTGACTGAGTTTGAATTTGTGATCCTTCCACCTCAGTCTCTCAGAGTGTGGGGGCTGTAAGCATGCACCACCATGCCAGTTTAGAGTTCACCTTCTTGACGCCCTCAGATAGCAGGTGGGTGCTGGGTGTCCGGAAGTGGATGTTGAGCACAATGACGCAGATCACCACGACCATAGCCACCAGCACCATGCCAAAGAGTAGGAACCTGTGGGCAACACTGGGCTTGGAGCTGGGCTGGGTGGGCAGGCAGATGGGCAGGCAGGGGCATGGTCAAACTCACTTGCTGATGAGTGGGATGGCCACGGAGGTGGCAGGCAGCCGCTTGGAGATGAGCAGCAGGAAGACAGACTGGGCCAGCAGCACTGAGATGGCCATGGAAGTCTTCTCACCACCTGGAGAGCCAGACCTAGCTGCTCCCACAGGGCTCCCCTGCAGTGGCCCTGGCCACCACTGCTCACAATGCCATGATGTCCTGGGTCTCACCCAGGCTAGGGTTCAAATCCTAGTTTTGCCACTCACTAGGCTGGGTGACCTGGCACAAAGGGCCTAACAGGAACAAGGGTCCTCATAGCACCAGCATAGCACCCAACATGCAGCCGGCCACGCACAGACCCTGCCCAATGCCACCCTGCCTGCCCTCCTCACAGCAGCTCCTCCTCCTCTCTTCTGGAGGCAAAGCCCTGCCCTAGCAGCCACACCCTTTTGGGGGGACTCCACCCTGTCTGCCCCTCACAGGGGTTGGGTGGCCTGTCATTGTCCCCCTGACATTGTGGAGCCCAGGCCTATTCTGTCTCGAGGCCCCATCCCCCGAGTGACCCCTAGGCAGCCACTGAGTCCACAGCTGATGGCAACCTGGTGCCAAGACCACAGCCTTGCTGAAGAGGCCATGCTAGGCCCTGCCACACCCTGGCAGCAGCCCATGAAGCTGTTCTCCTGAGACCCCGGGAAGGAAGCCCTCACAAGTACCCAGAAGTACCTGTGCTAACCCCTGGGGGTGTTGCCAGGCATGGAGCCCCTTGCTGCTGGCCACAGGCCTGATTCCCAGGTAGGACCCCCACGTGGCCCCCAGGGGAGGTGGAGTCAGAGCTGTGGTGTCTTGCTTGGTGGGCAGGGGCCGGGCTGTTGGGACCCGGCGGGATGTGGGCCACTCACTGTCAGCCGGCAGGTAGAAAACCAGGTTGACCATGAAGGAGATGAGCACGCAGGGTACCAGGATATTGATGATGTAGAAGAGCGGCTTACGGCGGATGATGAGGTAGAAGGTGATGTCCTGATGGCTTGTGCTATCCAGGGGGGCACTGGGGTCCACGCTGACCCTGGCTGGGCGGTGAACAATCTCCCACTCCCCATTTTCTGCAAGTGGCATAAGGATGGCATGAGTGGGGAAAGAGGGTGTGGGACAAGGGCAAAGACCTGCCCAGTGAGTGGGTCTGGGGTCTCCTGGGACTGAGTGTCCAATCAGCGTGTGTTGGCAGAGTGCTGTCCTCTGGGGTTGATTCTCTTTTGTTTTTGAGTTTTGAGACATGGTCTCACTCTGTAGTTCAGGCTGGCTTTGAACTCATGGCAATCCTCCTGTCTCAGCCTCCAGAGTGCTAAGATTACAGGTGTGCACCACAGTGTCTGGCTTCTCCTCTCTCTCTTTCTCGCTCTCTCAAAAATAGAAGCTGAGGCCATACAGGGTCCAAATAAGGAGTGCATTTTGGCTCAAAAATGTCACAAGCCAAAAATAGATCAGGTGCAGATTAAGGAGATAGAATAATAAAGTTCCCATTTATTGAGCATGTCTTCCTAAACTAAAAAAAAGAAAGCTAAGCTGATTTTAATTGAGCTGACTTCCCCAACTGTGGTGGGAAGGGGCCCCTCTCCCCTTGATGCATCAGCCTAGATACCAACAGGATGCTGGTCTCTTAGACGCACAGAGTTTGGCGATGGGCCTAATCACAGACAGGACATGAGGGTGACACTCATCGGATGACAGTCCATGCCTCAACCATGTGCTTCTGTCCCCATGTCCACCCTTAGCAGCCCCTGCCACACCCACTAGTCTTCTGGCCTGGGCAGGGCGGAGGCACTGCTCCCACCAGGATTTGCCTATCAGGAGTGTGTGCAAGGTGTCACTGTGATGTGTGACACACGTCTGTGTGGCCAGGGGCCTGGCCACTCCCAGCAGCACCTTTGAAGACATTGGACTCGATGATGATCCACTCCACCAGGTAGGCGCGGCTGCCCTCCTGCTCCTGCTTCAGGCTCAGTGTGATCTCCTTGGCTGTGTACTTGAGCGACCTGCGGATGGCAGTGGACAGAGGTGACCCTTGGCCATCTGCAGAGGACACAGAAGCCGTGGTGGGGAGGGCAGCTCTGATCAAGACAAGCCAGGGCCTGTGCTGGAGGCAGCCATGGCAGGGTGCCTGGAGGAGGGTGGTTGGAAGATGGGATGCACCTGAATTTAAGGGAGCAGTTCTGCCAGTCGAAAGGGAAGTAGGTGACAGAGATGGGACAAGAAGAGTGGAAGATGGCAGGCGGCAGCCAGTAGACGTAGCCCAAATTGTTGACAAGCACATTGCAGGCAAAGGTGATCTGGAAGGAGCCGTCATTGCTGGGGGACAGGGACAAGGACTGCCGTTAACCCTGGCCAGCCCGGAACCAGCAGGGCTGGGGAGGTGGCAGAGGAGAGGAAGGGCTCAGGCTGCAGGGCAGGCGTGGGGCAGGGGGGATTTCACTCAACTTGTTCTCCAGCACAATGTCCGGGAGCCACACCATGTCCGAGGGCAGGCGGAGGATGCTGATGTTCCCAAACTCACTGGCATTCCACTGGAGCCGGCTGTCTGTCCAGCCCTGGGGCCCAGAAGCCTGTCAGCAGTGGGCACTGCTGCTGCCCAGCCTCTCCCAGGGCACCCCCTCCCCAGGGGAGACTGCACAGGCCCTGAGAGCTGTGATCTAAGAGCTCTGGGGAGACTTGTCACGGACAGCCCTGTGGGGTTCACACGAAACAACCAAGGGACCATTATTTCCACAGGGACAGAAGAACTGTCTGTTACAAACTTCTGACAGTTCCAATATTTTTTCTCAGAAAAGTGTCTTCTGATAAAAATCAGGACCAAGTGACAGTTTCCTGACAGATCAACCCTAATCCTCTTAAAAGCATCTACTGGAGGACCAGGTGGCTGGGCTGGGGGTCCTTTGGAGGGAGGAGCCACGCTTCCTAGAGGGCAGCATCAGGGGCTTGGGGATGCCTAAGAAGATGTGGGCACAGGGAAGCCTGGCTGCGCCCCCCGCCCAGCCCTGTCTGGGATCCCCCCCTTACGTGCTCTATCCAGACGTTGGTGGTGAGCGTCTCCTCAACTTCTTTCTGTAAGGGACAGGAGGGCTGGCCCTGGAGGCCCTGTTCTTCCCCCATCCACTGGGCACCTCTTCTGGCTGGCACCAGAGAGAGCCAAGGCAGCCAGGCCCCGACCATTAGGGTGAGTGGGCAAACCAGGCAGAGGCAGAGAGGGCAGATGGGCGTTGAGGTGTGCCGTGGGGATGGCATGGTGTGGGCGTGAAGCTGGAGGGGAAGGGGCAGGTGCCCCGGGTACAGGAGGTCAGTGAACACCAGAGGGCTCAGAGAAGCTGGTTTCCCGGAAAGAGGCTAGTGCCATGGGCATGTGGGGCCTGCCCCTGCACAGCCCACCAGGGTGGCTCACCAGGGACATGAGGTTGGAGAGGGTGAGGGCCAGTGTGATATCCACACTGTCCTCCTTGCGGGCCACGGGCCGCAGCTCCTTGTTGTAGCTTCTCTCTTCAAACAGGTGCTGGATCAGCCGCTTCTCCTCGTTAAGGCTCCAGCCGCCTGCGGACAGGGATGGGATGGGACTGGGCAGGGGACCCAGGGGAGCAGGCCTGAGCGCAGAGGTGCAGGACGTGGGGTTAGCCCCCCACTGGCAGAGAACAGGAGGAACAGGAGTGGTGAGTTGAGGATGAACCCAGGGAGGAGGTCCTATGGTAGGGCACCTGGGGGCGCACAAGGGACCCCCAAGTAGGGGTGATGTCCACCCTTACCGCTCACGACCAGGGCGGCCAGCAGCCCCAGGGTCAGTGCAGGGCCTTCCATTCTGCCCCAAGAACCAGGTCCTACGTCTGCCCCTCCTGTCTGCAGGCTGGGGACTGAGGATAGGCGGGAGAGGGGACAGGTGTGGGGTGGGGGTGGAGGGCACCAAGGGAAGAGGAGCCGGAAATGCAATCTGACACTTCAGGGCAGGTGACGAGGGGGTGGTGTCAGCCAGCCAGGCTGGCGCCCTTGGGGGAGGAGACGGAGATCCCGGGCAGGATTCCCGTGACTAGCAGGAGGACGGGACTCTGGCTGGCTTGCTGGGGCGGTGAGAGCCAGGCCAGCTGTTGCCACTTCTCGAGAGGCGGCGGATGCGCTCAGATGGGTGCTGTCCCCACCCCCAGGACCTCGGTGACCTCTGCCAACTGCTTCTGGAGACCCCCCTGCAGATCACCCTCACTCCAACAGCATTCCAAAGAAGCTCAGCGTCTCTGAGGCTTATAAATAACATTTATTAAAGCAGCAGTAAGTCTCTGATTCCCCCGGAAGACACAGTATCCCATATGTGCAGACCCTGGGGACAGTGACAGTTGTCATATTCACCCCACCCCCTTAGCCTCTGGGAGCAGTGGGTCCCCCTTGTGGCTACCGGGCTTGTGCAACCCGCTTCCTCCTTGCTACCCCGGGCCCGAGGGCTCTCCCTCTGCCAGGGCAGCTGAGCGGAAGGCGTGCAGGGCCTGCACCAGCAGCCCCGGGAGGCTTCGAGCCAGTGTGGTCGGCTCCAGGCCCACCAGGCCGCCGAAGACCACCCTGCGGCCCCCCAGGCTGGCCCGCACCCATGCTCTGAAGAGTCCTGTGAGTGTCTTGGAGTTCAAGTCTGCCAGCACCTACAGAGAGAGGGGGGTCAGGGG
>PVIC010041801.1:0-15922 GCA_004025085.1 Thryonomys swinderianus | reverse complement strand
GGGCCGGAGGGTTAGCTCAGTGGTTCCGGCGCCTGCCTCGCAAGCGTAAGGACCTGAGTTCGATCCCCGGTTACCACATATAATGCTGGGCGTGGTGGCTCACGCCTGTCATCCCAGCACTCGGGAGGCAGAGACAGGAGGATTGCTGAGTTCGCGGCGGCTTGCCTGGGCACCGTAGTGAGCTCAGGGCCAGCCTGAACTACAGAGCAAGACCCTGTCTCCAAAAAGCAAAAAAAAAAAAAGAGTGGGAAGTTTTGTCCTCACCAATCTGATTTCGAACAGCGAAGTTTCTGACCCATCTTTGGTTTTAGAGAACAAGGTTTCCCAGCATCACATCTCTGGTATTAATTGACAAAAGAAAGTTTGATGGATTCACCTTTGCCTTGAGCCTCCTGAGGCCTCTGTCATCTGGGTGAATGGGCCACTGCGACCTCCAGTCTTCCTGCTCCTATGTGAACCCAGCTCTCTCTCTTTTTTTTTTTTTTTTGAAACAGGGTCTCGCTTAACTTGCTTTGTAGTTCAGGCTGGCCCTGAGCTCACTATGGAGCCCAGGCAAGCCGCCGCAAACTCACCAATCCTCCTGTCTCTGCCTCCCGAGTGCTGGGATGACAGGCATGAGCCACCATGCCCGGCACTGTGGTGTGTGGTGTTGATTGCTGGTGGGTGTGAGTCTCCACGCCCAGCATTGTATGTGGTTACCGGGATCGAATTGAGGACCTTGCGCTTGCGAGGCAGGTACCGGAACCACTGAGCTAAATCTCCGGCCCCCAGCTCTCCTTTTAACCCAAAGCCAAGTCACAGTCTCTCCTCGGGGTTGGGGAATCCAGAGTCCCAGCTGGACTGTCGACTCTGCCAGGTTTGTGTCATATTCCTCTTTCGCCCATGCTCGACACAGAACATCAGCAAGTGTTCAGACCATGCCCACTGAAGCTAATTGTTAAGTTTTCTAAATCCAAAGAAAAAAAGTGGAAGAATAATGGTCATGTGCGAAATGTAGGACAATGAAAGATTTTTTAAAAAGTTGATTTCCTGATGGGCTTGGTGGCTCAAGCCTGTCTTTCCAGCACTCGGGAGGCAGAGGCAGGAGGATTGCTGAGTTCAAGGCTTGCCTGGGCTACATAGTGAGTTTAGGGCCAGCCTGAACTACAAAGTGAGACCCTGTCTCAAAAAAAACAAAAAACATCAGGGCCAGCCTGAACTACAAAGCAAGACCCTGTCTCAAAAAAACAAAACAAAACAAAACAAAAAAACCAAAAAAATGACCAGTATTAATATTCTGAGAAACAAAAAGGAAAGTGCAGTTGTTGACTCTTTTATGTATGACTAAAAGAATGAGTTACTGACATTTCATTTTTATTAGTTTCTTCTTTCGGTTTTGTTTTGTTTTGTGTTTTAGTTTGTTTTTTTTTTGAGACAAGGTCTCGCTTTGTAGTTCAGGATGGCCCTGAACTTACTGTGTAGCCCAGACAAGCCTTGAACTCACAGCAGTCCTCCTGCCCCTGCCTCCCAAGTGCTGGGATTACTGGCATGAGCCACCATGCCTGGTTGTTTGTATTTATTTTGAGACAGGGTCTTGCTTTGTAGTTCAGGCTGACCCTGAGCTCACTATGTAGCCCAGGCAAGCCTAGAACTCAGCAATCCTCCTGCCTGTGCCTCCCTCCCAAGTGCTGGGATTACAGGTTTGAGCCACCAAGCCCAGCATTTGTGGTGTGTGGTACTGATTGCCGGTGGGCATGGCCACCATACCCAGTATTGTTGATGTGGTTACTGGGGCTCAAACCAGGGATCATGTGCATACTAGGCAGGCGCTGAACCACAGAGCGAAATCTCCGGCCCCCAGCTGTTTTGTTTTTGAGTGCAAGATATAGGCATGTGCCACCATGCCCAGTTTATGAGACTAATGATTTTAAAACGAGATTGGTAATATTATGTGATTAAAAACAAAGCATTACAACACTCATCCTTTCTTTTTTTTCCCTGAAGTACTGGGGATTGACTTTAGGGAGCCCTGTGCTGCGACCCCAGCCTTTTTCATTGTTTTCTTAGTCAGAGTCCTGTTATTTAGTCGAGGCTGGTTTTGAACTCACTATGTAGCCCAAACTGGTCTTGAACTCACAATGATCTTCCTGCCTCAGTCTCCTGAGTATTAGGATTAGAGGTGTGTATTGCCTCGCCCGAACAGTCTTCAGGTTCCAAAACCAGCACTGCCCGCCCCCCCCCAGCAACACGAGGTACCAGCTCCTTGCCAAGGATGCAGAGTTATAGGTGAGACTATCATCCTGTACAAACCCAGGAAATGAGGAGGTAGACCTCATCTCCGTTTCATCAGTCCCACACCCTTGCCACAAGGTCATAATAACCGAATATCAAAGAAGTCAACCAGCTCCAGTGTTTCAAGGACTCTTGGGCAGAGTTAGGAGTACAGATGCCCCTACGGTGCCAACCCCTGCTGGTGCCTGTGCTAGCCATGCAGCCAGGCAACCCTACACACAGCCTGTCGTTTCTTGACTCAGTATGGATCCCAACTTGAAATAACCCTACGGATTCTCAGTGCTGACAGTGTTTGTTGTGAAAGGAGGAGGGCAATGTAGAAGAAATACATCTCTTATCGTATTTCTGATTTTTCTGATGTTACTTGTGTAATGTTTTTACCAAGCGGCTGCTGGTAGAACTGGTGTTGGAGCCACGGGTAATCTGAGAGTCCTAGCAACTGGCTCATGCTGTGGAAAAAGATGTCATCTGTTGGACAGTTGCTCTCTGAGCACCGAGTGGGTACCAGGCTGTGGCTGCTGGAGAGAAGGTCAGCGCTAGGGGATGTGGGGGCCACAGGATTCCGCCACAGTGGGGGTGTTGACTGGAGAATCCAAGTACAACTGGCCTCAGGCGCGTTGTGAGCTGCTGCTTTCCACGTGCAGCTGTGTAGAGGGCTCTTGACAAGGACTTGACTATTCTGCTAGGCATTTTCTTTCCACCCACAGCCGTGCATTTATTGAACTCTTTCCCTTGGTGCCAAACGCCCCTCCCCTAGTCTCTGCCAGCCTACTCCTATTCATTTTTTTTTTAAGCTGGAATTTCACTCACTCTGATGTCCAGGCAGGCCTCAAATTCCTGGGTTTAAGTGATCCCTCCTGCCTTAACCTCTTGAATGGCTGGGACTATAAACACATACCTCATTGGCCAGCTAAGAATTCTCACTTTTTATTTTTTCCAGTGCTGAGGTTCCAACCCAGGGCCTCATGCACACTGGGCGGGTGCTCTGCCACACACCAGCCCTTCGCGTACGTGGTCATCTTCACGAAACCTTTGATTTCTGCCACGAAGCAGTGTTTGAGACCTTCCCAGGCACAGCTTTAACATCTTAGCTTTAGTTCTCTCCAGCCCTGTTCACTCAGCAAGTATGTACTGTACACCGAACATACCACGCCCTGTTCTAATACCACACTGCAGCGCCCTGTCTAGTTTGTTTCCAGGAGCGGGTGAGCTGTCCATAAAGACTCTGTTCTCAGGATCCATCATGAGGTCCCCATGTGGCGGAGCCTCGAGGACAGTTTGACTTTGGTGGGAGACACGGCAGCTTCCCAATTTAAAGTTTTCTTCTAGTGAACACAAGTCAGTACAGCTCTTAGCTGGCCATTAAATGTTATATTGGGAGCCAGACATGGTGGCACATGCCTGTAATCCCAGCACTCTGGGAAGTGGAGGCAAGAGAATCTCAAGTTCAAGTCCAATCTGGGCCATTTAGTAACTTGGTGAGAACCTGTCTCAAAATTTAAAAAGGGGCTGAGAATGTAGTTCACTGTCAATGTCCTAGGTTTAGTCCACAGTGCTGGAGAAAGAAAAAAAAAGTTATGTCGGGGAGGGAACAAGAAATGATCTGGGCGTGGAAGTAAAAATGTCCCTCCACTCCCCAAGAAGACATGGAGTGGGGAGGAGGAGATGGAGGCTTCACTCAGGCAGCTGCTGTCCGCCCTGCTTGCACCTGACCTTGCAGAGAGCTGAGGTTAGAAGACCTTGGCGGGCTCTGCTGCCTGACAACTCACGGCCCCCTCGGTGCTTAACAATGACCTTGGCTGCCCAGAATGCTGATTTTGAAGCTGGGTGTGGCTTCTGGGCAGGAAGCCAGCAACCACGGTCAAAACAGCCTGCGCTTCCTCTTTGCTTCCTTGAGCGCCAACTCCGCCCCAGCCGAGGCTGGTACTTTGTGTTTTGGAGCACAAATGGGAGGTGCCTAGCAATGATCACCGTTTACAGGCTGTGTTAGCAAACGAGACTCATCACCTCTTCCAGTCTCACCTGGTCACTTGTCCCTGTCTCAGTCAACTCTGCCGTATATGACCCTGCCCCAGCTCCGTATTCTTATTTTTTGTTTTATTGGGGATTAAACCCTGGGCCTTCTCACTGAACTACAGCCCCCTTTTCTGTTTTAAATTTTGAGACACTGTCTTGCTAGATCGCCTACGGTGGGCTCTTCCTGCCTTAGCCTCCTAAAGGGCTGTGATTACAGTCATGTGCCACCATGCGAGGCTCTCATTTCCAGTTTCTACACATCAAAAACTGGTTTTGTTTTGCAGTACTGGAAGTTTGCATGGAGCCATGTCCAAAGACCTTTTTAATTTTTTATTTTGATGGAGGGTCTAAGTCAATAAATTGCCTAGCCTGGGCTTGAATTTGTGATCTTTTTGCCTCAGTTTCTTGAGTAGCTGGGATGATAGGTTTATGCTATCATGCTGGGCACAGTAGTCTGCATGTTAATCTGGAAGGCAGACACACAGATATGCCAATTCTTTTTCTTTCTTTTTTTTTTTTTGTTTTAGTTTTTTGAGACAGGGCCTCACTTTGTAATTCAGGCTGGCTCTGACTGAGCTCACTGTATAGCCCAGGCAAGCCTCGAACTCACAGCAATCCATCTGCTTCTGCCTCTTGAGTGCTGGGATTACAGCCGTGAGCCACCATGCCTGACATTGTGGTATGTGGTACAGGGGATCCAACTCGGGACCTTGCACTCGCCAGGCAGATGCCAGAACCACTGAGCTAAATCCCCGGCCCATTTTAGACATTTCTTATGCATCTGGTTAAGCTTTATGCTCTAGTCAAGCACAGTGGCACAGGTGTGTAATCCCAGCCCTCTGAAATAACAGAAGAAAACAAAAGCCCCATGACAGCCTTCCTCACCCCTCTCCCAGCCACGAACCGTCTGGAAAAACTAACATGGTTTCTGTTGCTCTGGAGAGTGTTGTTTCTGTCTGAACTACAAGGGGATCATTTTGTGTCTAGCTTCTTGTGTTCAGCATTAACATCTGTGAGAATCCGCCACCCCCCAAGCATCCTGTTTCCTGTGCCTCTGCCATTCCTCCTCTGGCCCAGCCAGTCTGCTTCCTCCTCTGGCCCAGCCAGATCCAACTTGCCCCCTTCGGTAAACCTGTGGTTACCTCTGGATCTGAATCCCAACTCCTCTGTCTTCCAGCTGGGCAAATATCTCCAACCTCTCCGTGCCTGATTTTTGTTCAGTGATTTTTGTGTTTCAGAGTTTTTATGAATTTCAAGCAAGCCAATAACATACAAAATACTTGGAATGGTGCCAGGAAGAACTTAATAGATGTTACCTGTTACTCTTGTGAAGAATTGGACTTTCTGATTCCCCTGCAACTGTACATGTAGCCTGGTCTAGAGATCCACTATTTTTGTCTGTCCCCCATGAGACCTTGAATTCCTTGCACAGAGCTTGTGTCTTCATCTGTTCCTTCAGTGGACACTGTTCTCAGGCACTGAGGCTACCACGGTCAAAGCAGCCCTTGAATTCACTTCTTAATGGGAGAAGACAACAAGAAAAGTAAAGGAGGGCCAGAGATTTAGCTCAGTGGTTCTGGCCCCTGCCTCGCAAGTGCAAGGTCCTGAGTTCGAGCCCGGTAACCACATAGAATGCTGGGCATGGTGACTCACACCCACCAGCAATCAATACCACATACCACAGTGCCGGGCGTGGTGGCTCACACCTGTCATCCCAGCACTCGGGAGGCAGAGACAGGAGGATTGCTGAGTTCGAGGATTGCCCGGGCTCCATAGTGAGCTCAGGGCCAGCCTGAACTACAAAGCGAGACCCTGTCTCAAAAAAAAAAAAAAAAAAGAAAAGAAAAGAAAAGTAAAGGAACAGGACGCTCTGGCGTAGTGATAAGCACTATAAAGAACTGTAAAGCTGTAAGGTAGAGGGTTTGGGGTGCTAAAGCGGGTGGGGAGAGTCTTCTTGAAGACGGCGCTTTTGAGCAAGGCCCCTGGAAGCAGAAAAGAGGCTGCTGTGGAGCAGGAGAGGGAACCGCAAATGCGAAGACGTCAAGCCTGCCACGTTCCGTGCCTGGGATAGCAAGAGGCGGCACGGGAGCCCCAGTGAGCAAGTGCGCGGTCCCCATGCGGCTGGCAGGAGGCCCAAGGGCCAGCTATGAAGGACCTGGCAGGGCGTGGACTGCGTTCTGAGGGTCAGGAGAAAGCGTTGGAGGGTTTTGATTTTTTTTACTTGTATGTTCTTT
This sequence comes from Thryonomys swinderianus, assembly GCA_004025085.1. Classification (NCBI taxonomy): domain Eukaryota; kingdom Metazoa; phylum Chordata; class Mammalia; order Rodentia; family Thryonomyidae; genus Thryonomys; species Thryonomys swinderianus. Next base: position 9,401 of record PVIC010041801.1, on the reverse strand, counting down.
ATTTTTTTCAATAGATAAATAAACTTATTATTTTATGTTTTTTGAGACAGGGTCTGGCTTTGTAGTTCAGGCTGGTCCTGAGCTCACTGTGTAGCCCAGGTGAGCCTCGAACTCGGCAATCCTCCTGCCTCTGCCTCCCGAGAGCTGGGATGACAGGTGTGAGCCAGCAATGTGGTATGTGGTACTGGGGATTGAACTTGGGACCTTGTGCTTGCCGTAGATGCCAGAATCCCTGAGCTAAATCCTTGGCCTTCAATAAATTTTATTTTATCCCATTTCCCCTCCCCATGTATAAAAGCTTTGTTTTCATTTATCACTTCTATTTTCACTTTTCTTGTCCCTTCCTTTTTTCATTTTTTCTCCCTCCCCCTTTTGTTCCCCTTCCCATTCAAATACTTTCTTCCCATTTCCCAACATCCATTATACATTTCAGTCCTTATTTCCACTTTTGGTTTCTCACACTAGAAAATCAATGTGATATTTACAGTAATCTTTTTTTTTCTTTTGGTACTGGGGATTGAACTCAGGGCCTTGCACTTGTGAAGAAGGTGTGGAGCCACTGAACTCCAGTCCCAACAATGTGATATTAAACATGTATGACTGATTTATTTCACTTAAGAGCATGGTCTCAAGGTCTATCTATTTAGCTATAAATGCCTGCACCTTATCTTTCCTTTCCTTCTTCTTCTTTTTTTTTTTTTTGAGACAGGGTCTCACTTTGTAGTTCAGGCTGGCCCTGAACTCACTATGTAGTTCAGGCAGGCCTCGAACTCAGCAGTCCTCCTGCCTCTGCCTCCTGAGTGCTGGAATTGATTTCTTGATACCAGCCATTCTTTCTGTAATGAGATGAAATCTCAGCTTTATTTTAATATGCATTTCATGAATGACCAGTGATGTTGAACATTTTTTCATGTATTTATTTGCTATTTCTAATTCTTTATCTGAGAAGTGTCTTTATATTTCAGATGCCCATTGTTACATTGGGTCTTTAAATTTGGGGAGCCTGAGGCAACCTACTTTCTGGTCCCCCGTCTGTCTCTCTTAGAGAGATATCTTTGTCTCAATAATTTTTTTCCTATTCTTAATTTTTAAAAATTTTTTTTTTTTTTTTTTTTTCCGAGACAGGGTCTCGCTTTGTAGTTCAGGCTGGCTCTGAGCTCACTATGTAGCCCAGGCAAGCCTCGAACTCAGCAATCCTCCTGCCTCTGCCTCCCGAGTGCTGGGATTACAGGCGTGAGCCACCATGCCTGGTACTGTGATGTGTGGTATTGATTGCTGGTGAGCATGAGTCACCATACCCAGCATTGTATGTGGTTACCGGGGATCGAACTCAGGACCTTATGCTTGTGAGGCAGGCGCCGGAACCACTGAGCTAAATCTCCGGCCCCCATTTTTTTTTTTTAAATCACAGTAGTTTTGTAGTATAATTTCAAGTCAAGGAGTATGATATTCCCTGTTTTCTTTTATTGCCCAGAATTGCCTTTGCTTTTCTAGGTCTCCTGGTTCCAAATGAATTTTAGGATTGCTTTTTTCTAAATCTGTGAGATAGCACTGAAGGGTTTAAACAAAAGGATACCTGTGTTTTTTGCATGAAACATAACTCATTGCTCCCAGGCATTGGTGGCACACGCCTGTAATCCCAGAACTTGGGTGGCTGAGGCAGGAGGACCCATGTAAGTTCAAGGACAGCCTAGGCTACATAGTGAGACCCTGTCTCAAAAAAAAAAAAAAAAGATACTGCTAAATATTGGTCAAAACCCGCTCGGGACCAATTGGCCCATGTATGCAATTATTTTTGAGTTGAATCTTTGTTCCCTGTTCTTGCAGGTTCTCACTAAAGGCTGCAGGATGAGTGAGGATGAGGTGCTTGGATGTTTCTAGACCCCCCTCATCCCAGCCACGTTTTCTCTGACCCAGATTATCTCCACAGGAGGTGTAGCCAAGATGAAGGAGCAAGCCCGGGCTGGTTAGAGCAAAGGCGAGCCCGGAACAGGTTCGGTCAGTTCCTTTGCTTTCTCTGACTCCGAGAAGATCCAGCTCCCTGGGCGAGCACAGGTGGAGGAGGGACTGGCAGGAAGGACAGCAGAAGGGGCAGTTCCCTCACTCAGAGTAGCCTGTAGCTACTGCTTTGGCTGCAGCCCTTTGCAGGGTGTCAGGCCAAACCAGGAACAAATCTAGCACCGTAGCACAGGGTGGGTCTTCCACAAGGCCTGGTGGTGAGGGTTCAGGAGAAGCGGGATGCAGTGTGGCTTGAGGGACAATCATAGATATTTTCACAACAACAGCAGCCTTTGGGAAACAATGGAGACACTTTATTTAATTATTTAATGCTTATTTACTTTCAGGTTTTTGGAGACAGGGTCTTGCTATGTAGCACCAGCTCACCTTGCACTCGGTATTGTCCTGCCTTAGCCTCCTTCATTCAGATCCTTCTCCTCCTCAGTGAGCCTTGGCAGGGTCCAGGGAGACAGATGGTGGTGGATTTGCCGTCTGTGCCACATAGCGCAGAATGCAGTTTGAGGCCCGTGCTGTTCAGCCAGTTTTTAAGTGTTCAGTGCATCTTCAGGTTAGCTGGTCAGGCCTAGGTTAATCCTTGAAAGAGGAGAAAACAGGAATGTGGAAGACGGAGAGAGACTCTGAAGTCAGCAGAAATCTATATAGAGATGGGAAAAAACACAAGATCAGTGCTGGTAAAAGGTGTGGTCCATGGTGGAAAAGGAGACTGGGACTTTACAGGTAGGATAGATGAAAAGGAAAGGTGTTTCAGGTAAGGGGAACGGCATGAGCAGGGGCGGAGGGGCAAGAAATCATAGCACCTCCTTGCATAATGCTAGGTCAGGTTAGCTGGTCAGGTTAGTGGCACAGGACATGTGATAGGCCGGGCGTGGTGGCTCACGCCTGTCATCCCAGTACTCGGGAGGCAGGAGGATTGCTGTGAGTTCGAGGCTCGCCTGGGCTGCATAGTGAGCTCAGGGCCAGACTGAACTACAAAAGCAAGACTCTGTCACTTTTGTCTCAAAAAACCAAAATAGGACATGTGATAGAAGGGCTGGTGGTTAATTTTATGTGTCGACTTGTGGCCAGATATTCAGTCAAAGACCCTGTGAACGTTATAGGGGGTGCTCCCAGAGAAGACAGATGGAAATGGAAGACTGAGTAAAACAGCTTTCCCTGGCTTGTGTAGGTGGGCCTGGTCCAACCAGGTGAAGACTTGGCGGGGGTGCTAATCCTTCCTCAAGGAAGGCAGAGTTTTTCTTGCCTTCAGATTCTAATGAAAATATTGATTCTCCCTAGACGTCAAGGCTTGCCAGCCTTTGGATTAAACCAGACCATCAGCTCTCGCGGTTCTCAGGGCTCAGAATTTACAGTGGCATTCTACCACTGGCTTTCTAGGAGCTCCAGCTTGCTAATTCACTCCATGGACTTTAGGACTTGCAGTCTCCAAACTGTTTGAGCCAGTTCCTCCATCCATCCATCCATCTATCCATCTGTCCATCTATCCATCCATCCATCCACCTTCCCACCCATCTTTCTATTTATCTATATCCTATTAGTTTTGTTTCTCTGGAGAACCAGAAGGGAAGAGGAAGTAATTGGAACAGCAACTGAGCGGCAGATACCAGAGGTGCCAGTACTCCTAGCTAACGGCCTTTGTTTTATTCTGAAGACAAAGGAGAGACTACTGAGGAATTTGGAGCAGGGGAATGACTCAGTGGGAGCTGGGATCTGGGGAAGGTGAATGCTGTACCAGGTGAGAGGAAGTAAAGCAGAGATTCTCAAATTCTTGGGCTGGAGATTTAGCTCAGTGGTTCCAGCGCCTGCCTTGCAAGCACAAGGTCCTGAGTTCAATCCTGGAAACCACATACAATGCTGGGCATGGAGACTCACGCCCACCAGCCATCAATACCATATACCACAGTGCCAGGCATGGTGGCTCATGCCCGTCATCCCAGCACTCGGGAGGCAGAGGCAGGAGGACTGCTGAGTTCCAGGCTTGCCTGGGCTACATAGTGAGCTCAGGACCAGCCTGAACTACAAAGCGAGACCCTGTCTCAAAAAAAAAGGAGCAGATTCTTAAAGGGAACTTCTAGAAACTGTGTCCAAATTTTGTAGAAATAGATCTAAGATGCAGAAAAGGTTGGGAATCCCTGGGATTCCAAGGGTGCAGGAAGGTAGTACAGCTTGAGGGGTGGCTCTGAGGAAGCTATAAGGAGCTGCAGAAGGACTCTGCTGGCCGCGGGGACAGACACCCGAAGTAAGACTGGCCACTGGGGCTTGGTTTCACATCTCCAGCTCTCAACTCGGTTTCCCCATCTGGCCTGGTCTCATTCTCTGACAGTGGGAAGCTGGCTGCCACAGTGTCAGGGTTACAGCCTGCCCTCAGCAGGTGGATTTATTGAAAAGGACAGTTCCGGAACTGAACCTCACCGGTTTGCAGAGCCTTGCTGAGATATGATGGCTACAGGGGTCTCCGTAACGCTCTGATTAGCCAGGCATGGTGGCACATGCTCCTGTAATCCCAGCCCTTGGTAGAAAAGCCAAGGCAGAAGGATCGCTGTGAATTCAAGGCCAGTTTGAACTTCATAGTGAGACTCTGTCTGGAAAAAAAAAAAAAAGGAGAGAGCTCTGATTGGCCAACTCTATCATGTGTTTGTATCAGCACAGAGATTGGTGTCACCTTTTCTAGAGCAGGAGGGATTGAGAGCTGGGGTAGGGGCTGCTCCAGGAGAAACGTGAGTGCAATTGCCAGACAAAGGATGACCCTGGAACGGTGCCTGTGGGCTGCCCCTCCTGTCACTAGAGCAGCTATGGCCAGGAACAGGGTCCCAAGGCTGGAAGCTGGGCTGGCAGCAAAAGACAGCACAGATTGGGGTTAAGTAGTAACCCGCTTCAGTTTGGGATGGTGAAGAGGCCAGAGTACACCCTTCTGACAAAAACCCAACCTAACAAAGTGCAAAGTGAGTCTCTGTCCTCAGAATAAAAAGGCAAGGGAGGCCAACTAGTTGGGTGATACACCATCAAGATACTGGCACGGATGGAAAGGGCAGACATTCTCTGGGGACAGTCATGGGATCATGAGATGGGCGGAAGGGAAGGGCACTGCCAACTGGTCTTGTGGAGGTGAAAATCAGGTTAAAGAAACTAAATTTATGGCCTAGTGTGGTGGCATATGCTTATAATACCAGCGCTCGGGAGACTGAGACAAGAGGATTGCCAGAAGTTCAAGGCCAGCCTGAACTACATAGAAAGACCCTGTCTCGAACAATACAAAACAAAACAAGCCCCCCAAACAAAAAACTCCCCCAAAACATTAAAGATTATAAATTTTCACAGCAGTAAAAAATTAACAGTGGCCTGGTCTGGGGGTGTAACTCCGTGGTAGAGCCCTTTCCTAGCATGTGCAAGGTGCTGGGTTGGATCTCCAACACTGCAAAAAATTTTTTACACAAGTCAAAAAACCCTAAATTCCAACAGTAGGAGACTGAATAAATATCATAATGCCCACACAGTAGAAAGCATGCTTTCTTTAACGTGGCAAGATGTTCACAAACACTGTGATTTTGAGGTAGAAAGTGGATTACAGACTTTTTTTTTTTAAGGGCAGAAAAGTTTATTGAGCTCACAGTGCCTAGTTGGCTGGTTTACAGCAGGGTAGCACATGGCAGAGGGCTGGTTTGAAGGTCGCAAAGCAACAGGGAATTTACAGACTTAGTTTTCTGCATCGAATGTATATATCCATAGAAAAAAGTATAGAAATGAGGACACCAGTTTGCTAGAGGTAGAGCTAGGACTGAGTTTTTCTTCTGATTTCTCTGCATAAGCCTGCTGTGCATATGACACAATACTAGCCCAAGTCTCAGCTGTGCCCCTGCCTGGCTTGGTCCCTGGGGCAAGTCTCTTAACATCTCCAGGTGAGCAGCAGTTTGAGTTTTTGAAAAACAAGGGTAACAGTTCTTAACTCAGAGAATGGCTATGTTAAATTAATTATTAAATATGTAAGGCTGTTAGTATCAGGCCTGTAGTAAACTAAAAAAAAAAAAATTGTAGTTTTCTGGTATAATTTAAAAATACAGGGCTGGGGATTTAGCTCAAGTGGTACTGTGCCAACCTTGGATGCACAAGGGCCTGAGTTCAATCTCTGGTATCACAAAAAAAAAAAAAAAAGAATGTTAAAAAATATAAGAGCTGGGCATGGTGGTTTATGCCTGTAATTGCAGCACTCAGGAGGCAGAGGCAGGAGGATTCGTGAGTTTGAGGCCTGCCTGGACTACATAGTGAGTTTGGGGCAGCCTGAACTACAAAGTGAGACCTGTCTCAAAAAACAACAACAAAACTAAAAAACAGACAAAAGCAAATATGGCTTAGTAAGTGGACTAATGTTAGCTTTTCTTTTTTTTTGAGACAGGCTCTATTCTGTCCTTGAACTCACTATGTAGCCTAGGCTGTCTTCAAACTCGCAGAGATACTCCTGCCTCAGCCTCTTGAGTGCTGGGACTATAGGTGTGCACTATCACACCACACAGGATAAGTTATTTTTGTCTAACACTGGAAGCACCTGAGAACGAGACAGGGAAAAATCCCTATTCTCCCGCAGCTTGGACTCTGTTAGGCAAGACCTAAGGAACAATTAGGTGCTGTGAATATAGGTTGACCAATGAAAGCACAAAAGGCTGATAGTACACCAAACGCCCTCAACCAAAGTTCCAGGAAACTGCAAAATAAACTGCAAAAGCTAGGTCTGGGGGTGGGAAGTTCGGAAGCTAAAAGAAAAGCCACGTGGTGGCAGGCAGTAACACTAAGGTGTAGACAGAGATAAGAAGACCCGCGATCAACTCTTATACCCAAGAGTACTGAACAGGCCTGGGGGCCTCAGGAAGTAGTCATGTGGCTTTTGATCTCCAGCAAAAGAAGCAAGAAAGGGACTATAATATTTGCTTCACAAGGTTGCAATCATCAAAATAAGCGTCTGTGGCAGGGCTTTGCACACTCTTGTTCATAATGTTACTACAAATACTACCACTGGAATACAGGTGGAGAGAAGCCGCCTCCAGCCTGCGAGGGGGGCGTGCGCCCCGGGCAAGGCTGAACCAGTCCCCGGGGAAAATTCGGCCCCGCCCCGCCCCAGTTCCGCCCCTTTCTTTCCGTCCCTCCCACTTCCGCGGGCGCCCAACCGTACGTCTCTTGCGTGTTGACGTCAGGTACGTGCCCCTGTCCGGCCGCCGAGGAGACCCCGCGCACAGCTGCCAACGCCCGGGCGGAGAAGCTGAGGTGAGTGAGGGGCCTAAGGCTCCCCGCGGGAGTGGGTTGCCCCACTCCTCTGTCGCAGTCGCGCAGTCTCAGGCTTTTCCCCATCTTCGAGGGCACCCGGCTTCTGGGGGTTTGGGGACTGGAAGCGCGGAACGCGGGGAAGCGCTGGGCTCGTGTGCGCCGCGGGCGAGCGCGGGTTCGGGTCCTGAGGGAACCCTGGGGAGGGGCGCGGTGGGATTCTCGGGGGCGCACGCCCGCGAGACGAGCGCGGCCCGGCTCGGAGCGCGGCCCGAGGGCGCGGCCGAGCCGGGCTGTCACCGGGCGGCGGTGGAGGGAAGGGGTCACACCCATCCTGCCGTCAGCTCCCCTCCCCCTCCGGCCGGGTCGCGGGGGCCGGGCCGCGGAGGTGCTTGCCGGCGCGGGGAACGGCTGGGCCGGTCGCCGCGGTTCGAGGAGGTTGGGTCCTGGCCACTGCGCCCCAGTCCGACTTCCTGCTTCGCGGGGCGCCGCCGCGGACATTTTGCGGCGGGCGGGGGAGGGGAGCGGAATTGCCACAGAGGAGGGGAAGTGGCTGCGAGGAGCGGGCAGCGCCGGAACCGCGAAAGGCCTGCGCCGCGCTGGCCCGGCCGCCCGAGCCCGGCGCCCGGCGCGCTGGTGGGTCTGAGCCCGCGGCTCCCAGTCCCCGCGGTTCCTGCCCCGGGTTGAGTTCCTATTTCCGTTTGCTTCTCCAACTCTCCCTGCTTATTCAGCTGTAGTTGCTTTTTCAGGGAGTTACCTAACCACCTCCCGAAACCTTCGTTTGGGCACTTGTTTAATTCCTCTTACTGGGGGAAATTTTTCTTTGTTCTTTTTTTTTTTAATCCTCCCCTTTACGTCCAAGAGAAATGCAGTGTTGAAGATTACGTCATCTCAGTATAAGGGGCGAGAGTTTTAACTCTTGCAAGTCAGAGACTCACCAAATTAAAACAGCATTTTGCATTTCTTCTAGTCCGTCGCCCAGTGGCTCATCCTGCTGCCTTATAACACATTCCACGTTCAGAGATGGGTTTTTAAAACCTGTGTACCTGTGTATGTGGCTGCCTCCAAGGTGTCTAAAACCCGGGAAGGTTTAAAATTGCATGAGTAATTTGTGCCAGGAAGTAAGGGATAAGAAAACACTTTCTATATCCACTATACCCTTCTAAATTCGTTAAAGGTCTCCTTGACTATTTTCGAGTGAACTTATTTGTAGGAAGTTCTTTGATCTAGAATGACTTTGTCAGACCGTTTGACTTCTCTCTTATTTGATGTAGAGAACCTGTCCAAGTTGACTAAAATGCTGTTTGTGGCAAGGTTATGTTAAAAAAAAAAAAGCCTAATGTTTGCTTGCTAGATAATTCAGTTTTGTCACTAAAGACGAGGCTTGGATTTTACTGTGTGTGTGTGTGTGTGTGTGTGTGTGTGTGGTGCCAGGAATTGAACCCATGGCCTTTTGCAGATTAGGCAGCCTCTCAACACTGATATGAACACCCTGCTCAAGTTTTGGAATTTTTAACCAAACAAATGGAGTAATATTTTCAGACTTTTGGAGTCACTGTGTTTCTTAGAAGGTTAGATACATCTGAATTTTACGTTCTCTGTTGACTGCAGAGTACAGTAGTGTAGAAAAATCTGAACATCATGAAGCTAATGAGATCCAACAGTGTAACGCATATTTCGAAGGGTAGTTCATGTTGGAACAAGTACTCTCCCATTGTTTGTGCAGAGAACAGATTGCTTGTTAATCACTTAGAGTGGTAGGTTCCGATTAGTTTTCTGTAGTGTGTGGTATTAACTAGATAGGTGTGGATTGGATCTTCTGAAATAAGTGTTAGCTTTAATGTGACATTTTAGGAAGGTAAAATTGGAACACTTACTGCTGTATTTCTGGAGTATTCTGCGCTAAAATTTAAATATATATGTATGTGTATATATAATACCACATTTTGCGCCTTTTCAAAATGTAAGAATATTATGAATTTATGTTACACTGACAGTAGTTAAGAGATTGGTATTAATGAAGTATTAAAAATGAGTTCCTTTTCCAGTAATTATTTTTTCAAGGCATGAAAGATATTCTTTCTCTATTTTTTTTATGAAAGATACTCTTTATCCTTAAACTATTTTTTTTTTTT
>PVIC010041800.1:0-16068 GCA_004025085.1 Thryonomys swinderianus | reverse complement strand
GTACTTCCACATAGCAACCTACGTACCTTCATTAAAGTCTTTTACAAAGGCACAAAGGACTGAAAACCAAAGGAGCAAGCGGCTGCAGTGGTATTTAAATCACCAGCTTGCTGGTGATTCTACCCAGTACGTCTCTGAGAGAATAAAGGAAATGCTGTCTGTCCTGGTTTCTATCCCCGCCTCCACCCATCACAGAGGAGCCCAACCACATCGATGGCCCTGCTCGTAGCAATTGTGTCTGTTGCTTTGGCCCGGGTCTCCATTTCCTACTGTCATTCTACCTTTCTATCAATCCAGGTGCTTCTGAACAGTGAGGAGCATAATAAAAACCGGTGGATAGTTGCATATCTATTTTTCCTTCCAGGCAAAATGTACTGCTCGGTATATGCCGGAAGTTCTGTCCACTGTGAAGATTTCCCTTCACCACTGTCCTTCAGGGTGTCCAGGGAAGGGGCTCAAGCGCTGCGGCTGTCCACGCGGGGGTGGTGCCCGCACAGCGAGCAGAACCATCTGCACACCAGGCCCAGCCTTGTCTCCGCGTCAGCTGATCATAAGTACACCCCACGAGGCCTCAGATGCATGCCGGGAAGGCAATATAGCAGGAGCAGGAGCCATGGGAATCTGGGCAACTTCCTCGTGTAATTTACTCGGACTCTCCGGACCTGCTCTTGCACCGTTTCCACTTAATGCTAGACTGTTGCTGTGCGCATTCAACTTATGCCTCAGCGCATCAGAAAATGCCCAGCTCAACGGGGGACTCGGATTTCACGGCATCCTGCGGTCCCGCGGTCAAGGGATCAGTTTCCACTCAGGCCCAGCAGCAGCCGTGAGCTGTTCCTCGAAGGGAGAGTCGTCGTGTGCAGAGGACGGCGGAGCCTCGCTCTGGAATCCTAACGGCCTCAACACCAGCGCATCTGTCCAGCAGCTGTCCGAGTCCCTCGGTAAACGGGCCAAAGTAAAACCCCTGAGTGCAGAAGGCACCTCCCCCAAACCCAGTGACACCCGCTGAGCGTCGCGCCTCTGTCTTGGACGCGGGGGAGTCAGACGAGACTCATCCTCCACCTGACGAGGGACATCTCTGCTTGCCCCACCCCATCGGACTCCCAGAAACTTCACTGAGAGAAAAGGACCTTGAACTGGGGTTATTTAACATCCTCTGACACATAAATGCTTTGCTAACAAGTTCAGGGCGGTTACTTCTGGCTTGCTAGGTTCAATCGGTGTCATAGCGTAAATATTATGAGCCAGCGTGATGCCTTGTGGGAGAGAAAGGTGATGGAGATCCCTGAGAAGTTACAACGTCGGGCGGGAGCAAAGATACCTATGTGTACATACTAAGCCCATGTGTGTACACTATACATCAATACTCATCTCTATCACCGCCTGGGTAGAGACTCAGCATTGAGGGAGACGGTTTTAGTTCATCAAATGTAACATATGAGGTCAAGCTATATGAAATGATTACATTGTACATCACATATGGGTCAACGTAATAGGTGCAGGAAAGCGCAGATTTCAGATGCAGTTTACAGATTCCCGCATGGTGCACATCCGGTTAACAAGTCCAAACATCGCCCGTGCGCCCACTTCCTTCACGCCCTGCCTCGCCTACAGGGAATTACTCTCTTAGTGCTCGTAGCGGTCATTTTGCTGTACATCTTACCTATTAAATAAGCTTCATCACTTTCATGCACATTACAAGAACATGGTTTTTCTTGTTTGTACTTTTAAGACAGCGGAATCAAAGTAACTGAGTCTGGCTTCCTATGCCTTCATCATATGTTATAGGTAGCATTAGTTCCTCCATTTTTCATATTCATTGTGCTTAATAATTCGTAATATGAATGGGCAAAAATTCATCCACTTTACTGTTGATTGATATTTAGTAATGCTTAGAACTGAGAATCAAAGCACAATATAATTACATTTTGACTCATCTTCAGATTTCTTGGTAGCATGAAGTTTCAAATTCATTGCTATTTTTAAAAGACCAGGATTAGAACTATCTCTGATTTAAACAATGTCTTAAAATACATAATCACCAAGAAGCCTTCTGATTACAACTGGGCCTCTCAAGTAATTCTGCCTACAGGGAGAAAATGACACGATCCTACACAAGCATTCCATTTCCTGCAACAATCGGACTTCTCGTTGTGAATGAAACAAATTGGCATTCCGTTTCCATACAGCTGCCTCCGGGGCTCGGTTCATGAGTCTAGCTCCGAGAGATGGATCTCCTTTCGCTGTGTTCATAAAAGTCAGGTAATGGATTCCAGCTCATGAGGCTTCCGGAGAGGCAAGCGGGGCATCTTCTACGGACAAGGCATCAACTGCTTTCCCTTAACGATGGGTGTGCTAAGAAAAAGAACCAATCTTTCCTCACTTACCTCAGGCAATATCTAACTCCTATATCCCCAAGGTGGGCAGTTGGACAGTTCAACAAACATCTCCTGAGGGGTTCATTCATATTTCTCACTTATACAAGTTTTTGTTATAATATTGTATTTTCAAATAATCCACACTTTTCATAATTCACTCACTCTCTTTGATCTGCTCCAGTTACATACAATTGTCCAGGATAGCAGTATTTTAAGAGCACAAGTTTAAAAATATAGCATTTTAAGGATCTGTACTAAAGATTTTTAAGGAAAAAAATAGATGATTGTGTTTCTCAAAATGCTGAATGTGCTCAAATCTTCAAGGGGCATTATTTAATTCGCAGGAAGAAAGTAGGTCAAACCTTCTAAGATCAATTTCTAATCAAATAGCTATTCTGTACTTTATAATATTTATTTTATAGCTTTTTCATTAATGTCATTCTATATTTCTCTCTCAAATAAAATTACTTGGCTTTCATGTTAACCACATTTTTCATTTATTGTACGGATTTGTTCTGTCAGAACAAAAGAATAATGTACCTTTGAAATAAGTCATACAAGAGGCTTTCATTTTAATCTTCACGAAATTCACTTAGATTATTTTTATAACAAACTCTGGAACATTGAAGAATAGAAATCTATTTATTTTCTCCTCATACTAGACTCTTCAAATGGATGCACTAACAAATGTAAACAAAGCTTTCTAAACCCTATCAACTTGTTCGATACACTTCAGCTGTTTAGTCAGTTTAGGGCATAATTTGACAGCAGGCTGATTGGACGCAGGCGGATTGGAACGAAGGTGAGGATATGGGACCATTTCTTTGACCACGGTTGTTAACCCCTGTATATCGCCCTCTTCTGGTACGCCAGAGAACTGCAGGTATATATAAGACCACAAGCAAAGAATTTTGTTTGGATTAAAGGAGTTGTGGGTAGAGGAAGAAACAAAATTAGTCTTAAAACGCTAAATGCAATATGCTAATGCAAGATGGTAATGCTTTAAGTTATATTATATTATCTGTCAATAATTCTTTATCTCTGGTCATTTAAGGAGGAAGAAGAAATAACTGCACCTTCCCTGAAAGCTAGGGTTGTTCTCTACTTATTGTTCTCAGTGACCAGCAGGGGGCACCTTTCCAGGAAATAGTAAGTATTCAAAAAAGAATTTGAGTAGAAAATTGAGTGGTAGTCATTGCACACAAGAAATCATTTATTAACATATTTTTGTGGCAGAAATCGATTTATCTACAGTGAAGTTTACATGAAAGTATGGACTAATTAAAAGTGTTCATTTCTACCACAGTGGCCCATAGATTTATTTTAAAGTAAATCCACAAAAAAATTAATGTTTCCAGAACACAATGAAATTTTATAAGTGCCTTAACATTGAAAAATGCTTTAAATGATTATAAAATCTTATGAAAGAAAATAATAAATGTATATGGCTGATTATCATATCAATTTGAACTATGTCTCTTCCAAAAACAAACTCAATTAACTCTCTTATAAATTTACAAATTAGGGGTTACTCTAAACCATGTTATAAATAAAGAACATATTGGCATATGTGATTTTAGGTTTGTTTGAGTTTGTAAGGCTAGCATTTAGAATAAGAACAAGGTCAATAATTCTTAAGTAACCACAAATAGGTAACTGACTTCTAGTATATGCCTTCATACAGACGCAGAAGGACTTAGCTATTTAAATGTATTTTGGGTACTGCCTGTAAATGTTTAATGCAAGAAAGATGTAGGAAAATATTTATGCATTCTTTCTACCAATAAAGTATTGTATATTTAAACAAGTAAAATCTATACTCATTACTATGAATCTAGATAAAATAACAAGCTTGTGTTTGAATATGAAGCAGTTATTTTTCTAGAAATGTATCATTTTTTTACACTGACATGGTTAAAGTGGAGACTGAAACTATTTGATCAAAGTCACACAACCTGGAACGGCCAGACCCAGGTCAAGTCTTCTGTGCTCCCTCTCTTCTCTCGGTACGTCAGCACACCTGTGTCCAGTGGCACCTCTTTCCAGCAGGTTTAGCTCATTCTAGAACCCACAACTTCTACCTCTCAGACCAACATTTGTCTGTATCTTTCCAACTCTTCCCCTTCAAAAGCAAATACATGCTTCCAAGCATGAGAACGGCTGTTATAGGCATGCTTTACATCAGTGAGTCCTATTGAGCTTGGATTTTACAAATGAACTTCATCTCCTCTTACGCAAAATGTTTGTGAGCTGTAGAAGGTCATGTATTTCTGAGGAGTTTCTTCATTGACATTGCAGTGTGATGCTGCAGGATAATTTGCAAAGTGCTTCGGGGCTAGGCGTACAGCCTAGAGATAGGCTTGCTTAGGCTTTAGGGAGCCTTGAGTTCAATTTCTAGTGCCATCCCAAGATAAAAGTGTCTAGAAGAGCCGATTGACCTACTGCTCACTGAAAACAGCCGTAATCATGGGCTTTACGGTGTCCCCCATAATCTATATGGTCAAACTCTACTTCTTACTGGTTCATTTGGACAGCACGTGGGGATAAGGCCTCCAAACATGTAAGTAGGTCCTGAGTGAGAGCTCTAATCCAGTGTGACAGGTATAATTGCAAAAGTGGAAGAGACACAAAGCTTGCTTCTTTGCATCCAGGAAAAGCCATATGAGAAGATAACCAGAAAGAACTCATCTGCAAACCAAGGACACAGGCCCTAGATGGAAGTGACGCCACAGAGACCTTGATGGTGGACTCCCACCCTCCAGGACCATGAGGAAACCAACTTATCTAACCCTGCCTGACACTTTAATGGCAGTGTGTCACCTTCCACAACTAGGGAAAATATACATTTCAACAGAATCTTTGGCTCTTAGTTGTCAAGTGATTCTGCATGTGTGGACACACATGCTCATGCATGTATGTGTGTGTGAGTGTATATCTGTGTGTGTGTGCATGTGTGTGTAGTAGCATTGATTGCTCGCTCAGTGGCCTGGTTGTTTCACTTCTATCAAATCCCTAGGAAGATGCTTTATGATTGGTATTCATTTTCATGACTTATATGTCTTTTATTAAAAATTGGAGAATAACTCACATTAATTTTACTACTGTTTCCTATAAATGAAACCCTTAAAGGCTGAGGAATGTTTTTACAAAACTGTCATCAACTGTGAGGTATATTATGGCCTCATAAAATGTGCTGTTAGTGATTTGTTGGTCTGTTTCTTGGCAACTAAATGGCGTCTGGAGCGTCAGATGATTAGGCAGGAGGAAAACAGAGCTGCGTGAAAATGCATTGCCAGCAGAATCCGTGTGATGGGGAATATGCACTGATGACTTCTTACTTCTCTCAGAAAATCCAGATCGTATGATACCAACCTAGGTCACTCCAGCAAAATCAACATCAACCTTTGTAGCACAGCGCTGCAAATGCCGATCAAAGTTATCTTTTAGTAATTTTCCCCACTTCTCCCTCTGTGTCAATCTACCTGTGGGTAGACCCAGGAGTTCCATTCACATGGCACCCAGAAGAAAGAGAGGGGTCACTGGACGCCCCTGTCTGTCGTGCGGTCCTCTCTGCCAGTAGCACGTTCTGCGTTTGCCCAGGGCCGTCACCCCGGGAGGGGCGGAGTCAAGACTTGGCTGCCTTGACGGGGAGCTGGGGATGCAGCGTAGGCCTCTCACGCGAGCTCCTCCTCAGCCCTGTTTCACTGTTTGTTTTGAGGCAGGCTCTTGTTAAATCTCATGAACTGTGCTTGTTACACTCCTGCCCCCGACGCCCAGAGTGCCGGGACCACGGGCATATGCTACTGTGCCTGGCTGTTACACCCAAGACCTTGCCTTCCTCAGGCCTCAACCACCCCACGAACTTAGAGGCTCCCCGCTCCAGGCCCTTCTAACCCAACTTTCCCCTTAACTCCTAAAGTGTTACCGTATTTACCAATAGCTTCTGATCTTAGAAGTTACCCTTAGTTCCCCTGAGTCCCCAGGGGCCACATACTAGGTAACGATTTCTTCTCAGACTTTATAATCATTCCTTGCATATACCTCCAACTCATTTTACTCTGTGTTTCAAAACTTCTTGGCAAAACCATCACATTGGTGCTGGGATCTGAGCGCCCCCTGGAGGTTCGTATCCTGGGACCTGTGTTCCTGGCATGATGGTGCCAAGCGGAGGTGGAACCCGTAAGAGGGGGGGCAGAGCTTAGTGGGGTGCTCCGGTTACTGAGAGCGTGGCTCTTGGAGGGGCTAAGGTTGTTCTTCTGAGGCCCGGGCTCCATGGACACCTCTCCAGGTTACCACGGCCCGTCCTCTGACTCCCTGCTCGGCCACGCGTGCGCCCTTTGCCATTCCCACCCCGCCACCGCGTCACGACGTCTTCTCTTACACTCTCTCCAGAGGCTAAGCCAGTGGGAAAACCAGATCTTGAACTCTGAACCTCACAATGGTAGGCTAAATAAACTGCTTCCTTTATTAGTAACTCTCGGTTAAATTCAACTTTTTTGCCTTTTCCAATATCTATATTTGGAAAAACATAAGGCTGGCCCTTGCTCTGGTGACTAGACCGCAGCCGCTCTGTTCCTGGAGAGCAACTTCACCGTCTGTTTCCCAGGTCATCAGTTCTTCCTTGTACCCCGGCCTGTGCCTGAAAATCTCTCAATCTCAATTATCTGAGTTGCCAGCCCTATTGTTCTGAGAAACAGTGGGCACAGTTCTAGTTTAACTTTGTCTTTTTGCTCTACTGCATATCTTCCTGTATACTCACCTCCTTCGAGGTCTTTTGAATCACTCTCCCTAGGAAGCCCAGTCATATATTCCTGTTGTCCATGATCATTCATTCTCATTTCTGCCTCCTATATTTCCTTGTCTCCTTAACCTATTCAAAAATCTTTCCATAGGATTCATCATTTTCTAAGGCACAATAGAATGTGCTCGCTTATTGCAATTATGTTTTATTGGCTGTCTATCCCAACGACAACGTATCTTTCAAAAGGACAGATGCTTCTCTTTTAGTAATTTCACGAGCCTGGAAATGTGCCCAGAACACATTCAAACCTCCGTAAGACTTTGTTAACCAGATTGCTTTTACTTTCAATTTCCAGGTACTCAGATTGAATGATGTGTTTCTATCTTTGAGAACCATTGACTCCCTAAGACAGAAGCCCCTCTTCAGCCAGCGCAAACAAGAATGGCGTGTTTGCTCCACTGGTGGGTCTTTGTTTCCAGCTAAGTTCTTGTAATGTGATGCTTCAGGATGTGCTTCAGTTTCGGCCTTGTGTCATCAGCCAATCCTAGTAAAAACACACTGCATAGCATTAGGAATAACACAGCAGCGCTCCTGGGGACACCGCTGCTGCCGCCAGCCACAAGGGGGATGTCTCTGTGCACTGTTTGATTTGGATGCTGGGACGACTTAACTAGTCCTAAAACTCAGAACTCTGCTCTCTTCTACTTTTTCCACTTTCTTCTTTACTTCTCAGTCTCTGGATACAGTAATTTATAATGTGCTGTATGTTAGAAAGAGATGCTGCCTGCTGGGTAGCATGGATTTAAACCTCAACTACTTACTGCCTATGTGATCTTACTTTGTCTAATTTCTTAAACTTCAGATTATTTGTGTGTAAATTAGATATAATAATAAATCTACTAATAGTTGCTACAGCAAGGTAGGTTTATTAGATTTTATAGCAAAATACCACAGAGTTGGTGCTTTAGTAAAACAAAAATTTGTTTTCTCTTAAACTCAAAGGCTATAAGTCTCAGGTCAAAATATCAGCAAATGGATTTCATTCCAGGGCTTCTGTCCTTGGCTTCCAGATACCCACCTCTGTCTGTATGGTCACCTAACCATGTGTTGTCCATGTGGAAATCTCATTTTCCCATGAGGACATCAATCAGATTAGATTAGAACCCTCCCATCTGATCTAATTTTGCTCCAGTTACCTCTTTAAAATCTCTATCATTAAATGCAGGTACTTTGGGATACTGAATATTAGGATTCCAAAATATGATTTTATGAGGTGTACAGTTCAATCCACACCAAGTACATTCCTCACTGGCTTGTCATACTGATTAAATAAAATAACATTTCTCCAAGATTTAGTACAAGACCCAGAACGTGGCAAGAATACATCAAAACTCAGCTACATTAATTGCTACTGACCTGAACTCTCCCCACTTGAATATATAATGTTCTAACATCTTTAAATTAAAATTCAAGATGTGTGAAAATAAAATAATCAGTAGAGAAAATATGAAAAATGATATAATTTGGCCATAAAGCGAAAGATGTTAAGGAAAATGTCCCAATCTTGGCAAATGTGGCAACTTACATGTGGAAGTCTTGATGAAAATCAAATTCACATTTATATTTTAATTATATCATAGTCTTAGGCAATTGTAAAAGATGGGGTTTCTTAAGAGTTGAACACACATTAGAATTATATGGTCATATTAGGGTAGATTCTTTGAGCTATCAATCTCCTTTTATAATCAGTAGAGGTACCAAAGAAGAATATAGGTTTAATTAGAAATGAGAATCTGAAAAGCAGGTAATGGATTTACTCCCTGAAATCTAGAGATATTTTAAATAACACTTTAAATGCCAAAGTGTACATGTTAATTAATGAAGAGGAAATTTTTGAAGTCTGAAAAGAAAAGATCTGGTATAAGAGGTGAATCATCAGTGGGTATTAACTAATGTCAAACTATCCTCCCAACAGCAAAAAAAAAAAAAAAAAAAATTCTCACTGTGCTTAGGAATGGATGACAGCACAGGGCAAGTTTTGCCATTTTCAGCCACTGTGATGGTTTCATGATTTCCCAGTTCATAACAGCTGGCAGCTGAGCTGGGCATCTGCTACCAAGCCAAATGCCAGCGAGCTCGAGAACAAAAGAGCAACCTGTGGCCACACACAGGTTGGTTAACACCAACAATACTTGCGAACCAGTCTCATTAATATTTAAAATATACTTCAGGAATTAGCATACTATCCTCACATGACTAGCAACAGAACCTACATTTCCTGACCACAGCTACTTATGTTATTAATTAAATCTGTAAAACCACACTGGCATGCACTTCCCAGTACACACCGCACTAGTGAAAACTGGCACCCCAGCCTCTAGTGCTTGTCTGCTTGGCGGTCACGCAAGTCTGCAGTCCACCATCCTGTGCCCTAGTCACCTACTGATTTTGAACACAGTCTCCTGGCTGTCCTGGACATCCTTTGGTCCTAAAACATTTCAAGCAGCTATGTCAATCTTTCCTACTCTTTCTTGTGTCCAATATCACAAAATCTCCCCAGCTCAGGATAGCATGTGAAGTAGGTCCAGCGACCGGCGGGTGAAGGATTGGGGATTGAGCCCAGAGGTTTAGTGCTGGGCTACACTTCCGACTCATTTTTTTAAAGATGGAATCGTGTTACATCACCCAGGCTAGGCTTGCACTTTTGATCCTCCTGCCTCAGCCTCCCAGAGAGCTGGGAGTACACGAAGAGCCACCACACCTGGTTTACTAAAAGCTTAACAAGAAGTTCTTGGAGAGGGATTTTGATTCATAGAACTGTTGATTTCTAAGGTGCATCTTGCTGGTGTCCAGCTCCCAACAGGAGGTCAACAGGCTTACGAAACCGCTTGGATCTTAGCAGTCTGTTCTCGCCAGACCGTGTAAGCTGCCTCTGCTATTCGACCGGTGAAGAGAAAAATTAGACCGTTCCCCCACCTCTCTAGCGGAAATGATCGAAGAGCTAAGAAATTCTAGAAACTCAGAGCCGAAAGGTTCTTCTAAGGTCGCTGTTCCACTTCTCTTATTCTCCAGGTGAAGAAACTGCCATCCGGAGAGGTTAATGGCTCCCGTTCCCTTCACACTGTGTATTTTTACGGCCCTTCTGCTCCGAGGTGGCTTAGCAGACCCGAGTGTGCTCGATCGTTCCTACCCACAGTGCAGGACTAAAGAACAGCCGCTCGTCTGCACTCACTGTCACTCTTTGCTGAGCTTTCGCTGTTTGTCACTTAAAATCATAAAATTATCAAAGGTGCGCACTACAAGCCCAGAGCCAGCCTCACAGGGTACAGCCCTTTCTACCCCTCTCAGTCTGTCTCTTATCCGTCGCTTCAAGTACTGCACCTTATTCATTACTCATCAGCACTAAATTTGAAAACCTTTTGGAAATAAAAGACAGATAGTAACAACCCAGTGTTACCAAGGCGATAGCACAGCAGAATCCGATAAGCCTCGGTTCAGAAGAAAGCCAATAATGGACCTGGAATTGGAACTCTGAATATACATCTAAGCCAGCAATTTTTTTTGGTCCCCTATTCCATATAATATTTCACTTGTTCCAGCATTTGATTTGGAGAGGACAAGGCGAAGGTTGTGCTGCGTGCATTGAGTCTGCAGAACTGTTAACTTTATGAAAGTCCAAAGCAGTTTGTATCCGCACGTCCTTTCCTCATCAGGGTGCAGGGGGGGGGGAGGTGCGCAACTGCAGTACGCCAGAAACGTAACTAACGAGGTGTTTACACACGTACCGTCCAGACAAGGATAAAACGGTTCTTCCTTCAAAGAGTTCACCTTCTAGCTGGAGTCACGACACGCGTCTATGACATGATAACCGATGCCAGACTTTGCGTAGGAAACACCCAGGAGTAAAAGCGACACAGCGGCTGGGAAGCCCCGTAGAAAAGATGATCTGGACCTGGGCAGATAACCAAATCCCCAGGAGATTCCGAATCACATCTTCACAACTCATCCCAATTTGCCAGAACTAAGTACTTACTAATTTAACGCCCCACCTACACAGAGATCTCAGGGCACCTGAGGCATCTCAGGGCAAGCTTATCAAGGTGAAGTGCCTGCGTCTCCCTTCCACTGGGCTCTGCTCCCCGACCAACTCGATTTCTAACTCCGGAGTGCGTGGGCCCCTCCTCCCCACCGCAGTCATCCTAGAGGTTGTCAAACGCTTCCTTATACGGCCAATCCTGATGGACTATAGCGAGTAAAGCACCTCCAAACCTCCTAAGCCCTATGGTGCCTCTTCATAATCCTTTTGGGATCGTTTCTTTTGGAAAAACATTAACATTTGCATCTGCAAATATGTGTTTTCTTTAGAGTAAAACTTAGGGCATGTGTAAACATTTATTACAAAGTTTTCACTGCCTCAATTTTTTCAAGTTCTACTTTAGAATCAGTCTCCGAGCAAATTCTAAGAGTAAAATAAATCATATCTATTTCACTGTCATTTGTGACTTTGTTGTTCTTTGCTTATTAATCGGCTGTTTTCTAAAGTCCTTTCAATGTTTTATGACTACAAAAGACTATAGTCTTCCTATCTTTATCATTTCAACTACTATGTAATAAGTAGGGAGTTTGCAACATAAAATATGCAATTTTTCTCAGGTAAATATTTAAATAGAACTGTATATGATAGAAGGATATTGGCTAAGCTATTAGTAAACTTACCCAACTACTCAGCACCCAGATCTCAATACAGACTTTTTTGTATTCTTGATTCTTTATGCTCTATACACCAACCCTTTGAAGCGATTCTTTCAAAATGACTTTGAAAATAAAGTCAATTCATTGTTTCTCTAATGATATTGTACATTTTCTTGATTTTTTTAAAATTTGATTTTTTAAAAGGAGTATTGAAATTGATGTGAATCAAATCAATACCATGAATGGGTAGATCATATTTTTTGCCTAAAACAGCAGTGTTGTTGTTTTTTTTTTTTTTTACTTTTTCTTTTTTCTTTAGTACATTTTCCCTATATGCAATCATCATGGAGAATGTGCAACTGTAAATAATATATCTTAGTTCATTTTCCATCCATTCCCTTCCCTTCAACACCTCTACCCGTCCTGATTTACAAAAGCTGTTTCCATTTTTTCTTCCCTTCTCTTTTTCATCCTTTCTCTTCCTTCCTTTCCCCTCCTCCTCTTCTCTTTCTCATCTGAACAAGTTTCTCCTACCTGCCAATATCTATCCTCTATTTTGCTCCTTATTTACACTTTGGGTGTGTCATAAAAGAGAAATATTGAAATCTATTTGTCTGATTTATTTCACTTCACATTATAGACTTTACCTAAAAATTAACTGGATATTTTACTCTAAAATTGTCTCAACTTTATTCTTTGTGGAATATACCCATGATATATAAATGCATATTTTATTTATCCAATCATCTGCTGATGGGCATACTGGCTTCCAAGATGTAGCTATTAAAAATTAAATTGTGCTTGTATAAACATGGATGTGCATGTAACACTATGGTATGATGACCTTAACTCTTTTGAAAAGGTATCTAAAGGGGAACACTTGGGTCAAATGTAATCTCTAGTTTTATTTTTCTGAGAAATCATCATTCTCCTTTCCACACTGGCTGTACCAATTTATGCTCCCATTAACAATGAAGAAGTATTCTTTTTTTTACCCACATACTCACCAGTATTAGCTAACAGATAATTTCTTGATGATAGACATTCTTTCTGGAGTGAGATGTAATCTCAGAGTTGTTTTGATTTGCATTTCTAGAATGATGAGTGTCGCTGAATATTTTTTATGTATTTATTTGCTGTTTATATTTCCTCATCTGAGAAGTGTCTATTCATTTCAGGAGGTCATTTTTGGGTTGAGTATTTAAATTTGGTGAATTCAAATATTTTGAGTTCTTTATATTCTAGATAGTAGTCCTCTGGCTAAGGAGTAGCTGGCAAATTTTTTCCCATTCTGTGAGTTGTCTCTTCACTCTGTTGGTGGTTCCTGTTCAACAACTTTCATTGATGTGGTTGCATTTATTGGTTCTCTGTAACTAACTTGTGCAATCAGGGATTTTGGAAGTAAGAGATATGTGTAAGTATTACTATGATTGTTCCAGCTGAACAATTAATACACAGCAGACTTTACATAAAACTGGAAGAAAAAAATTTTGAGTTACCTTACTTTGACAGACTACTACTCTTCAAAAAATTCTGTTATTAGTTAAATTAATTAGACATATTCATACTCCATTAAGAACAGGATAGAATAATTTTCTGTATTTCCACTGCTTTTATATATCTAATTTTTTTAGGTGTAAATAATGAGAGGAAAGAAAAATGTGATCACAAAAAAAAGGAAACAAAGCTTGTGTATATAAGGGCAGGAGGTTATAGAGTGGAGAGAAACAGAAAAACGAGAATTAAGTCATGTCATATACTGGTACAAATTCTCAGTGCTGAGCATGATCATGTACATATAATGTACCAGTAAAGATTTAAATTAAAAAAGAAACTATTAACTTGTTATTTCGTTTTCATATGCTGAAGCCCTGAATTCGTGACTGTAAGATTAAGTCAGACACACCCCATGAGACATGACTAGCACAACATTAGTGTACATTAAGGAGTCTTCATCTTTATTTTATGTATTTGACATGTAGTGACAGTGTGTCAAAGTTAAGAGTAATGGCCTAATGATTAATGCAAGAGTACACATTTTTAATCAGCTGGTGAAGAATATTGCAACAAAGCTTGCAGACTATACCTGGAACATAAATTCTCTGTCATTGATGCGCTCAAAGATAACTGGCACCAAGGTAATGTACAAATATAGATTTTGCTACAAGAGTCCTGCATTATACCTCAGTACCACTGCAGTAGTGCATGCTGCGCTAAGAAATGCAAAATATGACATTCTTGTCATTTCTGTTTGGCCAAATTAGAAGTTTGTTCTGAAGGTTGCTTTATATACAAACCAGGGTCTGGATAGCAGCCCGTGACTAGCCTTCGTCTCTGTGACAAAACTCTACCCAGTGTAAGAAGAAAGGCTCTATTTAGGCTCATGAGGTTTCAGTCCGTGGTCAGGTGGGGTGATTCCTGTGGGCCAACTGCAGGGAAACAACATGGCGGAAGGGCAGAGCCAACGAAAGCTGCTCACCTGACTGCAGCTAGGCTGTAGAAGACAGGACTGAGAAAGGGGCCGAGGGCAAAGCACACTCGCTCAACACCAGTCATGACCCACCTCAACAAGTTAGGCCTCGTTCTGAATTAACCCGTTAAACTGATGGACACATCAGTGAATTAACCCACTCAGTGAGGCTCGAGCCCTCACTTCGTCAGGGCCCGTCGGCTGCCATCCAGGCTCTCAACACAACCAGCCTCCCAGGGCGCACTACAGACCCAACCATAGCAGCCCTGGTCAGGGGATGGATGTCCCTTTCTGTTGACAGGTCAAGATGCCTTTAGAAAATAAATAGGAAACACTTGCTCAGCTGATAAATGCTTTTAGAAAGTCTTTTCATAGCTAACACAGAACAGCTCTTCAGAGAGACAATAAGTCTCAAAACTTACAGTAACTTATTTTAAACAACCAATCTAGGCATGAACAGTCACGTCCCCTGGTTGTCTGAAATAGCTGAAGTTATAGAACCACAGCACACCCAGGTCAAAAGCTCTAATATGAACTGAAGTAAGTGGGTAGAAACCACTTTTGAAACATGGAGCTTTTGGAACAGATTTACATTTTTGTCACAATAGTCCGGAAAGAATAATTGGAATTCAGTAGAGAAGATTATATCACGAACAAACGAAAAGTACAAATGTGTCTTTGCACTATAAATATTTCACAAGCTTGAGAGCTTGGTAAGGGATAAGTTTTCTTCTGGAAAAAAAAAAAAGTACCCAAGGTAACAGTGAAATGCGCTTTCCTAAACTACTGTGCCAGGTCTGCTAATCAGGAACAGAGCCCTGGTGGCATTCTTTTATCATTTTCGATCTCTTTGGGATGGATGATGTAACCTGGCATTAGGATGAATGTGGTTTTTGAGAATAATAAGAATGGCCAAAACTGTATTTGTATTCTTATAGAAGTACCTGCTGAAAGGCTTGTGCTTAGATAAATCTCTCTACCCTTTCTTTGATTTGAAACAGAAAAATCACTTGAGATTTATCCCTGTAGGTTTGAGGATAACGTTTACATTGAAGAACTCATCTACACTCCCCGATCTTTTTCAAAACACTTACTCAGTTATGACTGCTGATGGAATACAAAAGCAACGGAACTTTGAGGTATGGGTTTTCTAGATAAAAAATAAGAAATGATTCACCTCCAAAATCATTATAGGCACATTCCTGATTACCATTCTACGCTATTTTTCTTTTAGCCTTATAAGACTGAGAAGGAAGCAGATCCCCAGCGTGGTAAAAAGAGCAATCGGCGTCCACTAACAAGCCACAGATTGTTCCCTGGGCAGAAACTGGGGATCGTTTGCAGTGTCTCATCCCAGAACCATTTCAGGATTCAGGGCTCAGACCAGCACCTGGGAATTTCCCAAATTCAGTCGCTTCAGTGCCCAATGAGTCTCCATCCCCTATAATATCCCACTGTCATGTTTCAAAAAGTAAACCCAAAGGCTCCACAGCCCTCAACCCATTCCCCTTATCCACGACTCTTGTTCATAATCAGTGTCAATGTTTTTTCCAATATTTCTCTTGACATATTCATTTTATCTTTTTTTTTCCTCTCTCAAGATGCACCTCTGACTAGTCACAAAATGCTGACAATCCTTCTTCTGAACAATTCCTAATTTTTGACTTTTTCTGCACTGCTTATTACAGTGATTATAGTACGTGCCAGTCTGGCAATCCCCACAGCCGCTGACATCTCCCACACTACGGTTTCTCCCTTCTGAAATCAAATCAAATGCTTAAACAATC
>PVIC010041799.1:0-16073 GCA_004025085.1 Thryonomys swinderianus | reverse complement strand
AGAAAGAGAGAGAGAAAGAGAAAAAGAAAGAGGAGAAAAATATATCAATTTCCATTCTCTCTATCAATTTCTATTTTCAAAAAAATATGGAGAAGGCTTCTACCAATGTGATGAAATAAAGCAAATTACTTTAATCCAATCAGTGATTGAGATGACTGAGAATTAAATTTCAACACTGTATAAGGTAGTGATGGCAAACCTTTCAGAGCTGTCAATGATACAAATAAACCACTGCAACACATGAGCCATCAGTTTGCTGCCATAGGTGGAAGGCCAGGTTTATTTCTGATTCCTGTAACTGCTTAGGCATAATCCTTAGGAATCCCACCTAAATTTTTGCGTATGTTTTAAGTTCTTCCTTTTTTTTTTTTTTTTTTTGAGACAGGGTCTCACTTTTTGTAATTCAGGCTGGCTCTGAGCTCACTATGTAGCCCAGGCAAGCCTCGAACTCAGCAATCCACCTGCCTCTGCCTCCCGAGTGCTGGGATGACAGGCATGAGCCACCACGCCCAGCACTGTGGTATGTGATATTGATTGCTGGTGGGCATGAGTCTCCACGCCCAGCACTGTATGTGATTTCCGGGGATCGAACTCAGGACCTTGCGCTTGCGAGGCAGGTGCCGGAACCACTGAGCTAACCCTACGGCCCAAGTTCTTCCATTTTTATAAATCCCACACTCCAGTTTTTATCTTCCCAGGAGAATAACACTTCAAGTAGTTCTGATTAGCCTCTTGGATTTGAAGTACTTTCTTTGGACTTTTTATTTCTTGGTCTGAGCTACTTTTAAATCAGTGAATGATTTGAAAGAAAAATTGTTAGAACACTGGGCTGACTTCCCTTTAGCTCTTTTTTTTTTTTTTTCTATGACCATGGTCTCTTATGTCCTAGACCATTTGTTACCCTTGAAAGCCACTGTAGAAGATTCTGCTTAGCTTCTTTGACTCTAATGGCAGCTTCTTGTTTGGGTTGTTAGTTTACTCTCAGATGGTACTTATCAAATGGTAAATGCCTCCAAGGAAGATTTAGCACGTGGGAAATGCATCCTAGCTGCCCAAGTAGGTCTTCTGGGTCTTCGAATAAATTCATTTAAATCTGTTTTTCTAGATGTCTTTCATGGGAAGGATGGTTTACCAACAGCTAGTCCATGACAGCTAGCAGCACAAGCTTATTGTCCTCAAATATCTTTAACCTTAAAATTTTTTATTGACAAGACCAACCTGTTTAAATATTTACTGTACAAACACAATTGACCTGCAAACAGTATGAGATGTAACTATCCCATTAAGATACATTACAGAAACCTTAATATATAAAAGACAAACCTATCACAGAGACTAGTTTTACTGTCATTAATGGTTTGGTATGTCTTTTTACATTAAGTATGTATTAACACAAAGCGTAAAACTTATTCTGTAGGGATATATATGTATAAACTAAAGTTAGATTTTTCTCCTTGGAAATTAATTGCAGTTACTTCTATTCAGGGTTTCTCGTCATTAGTTTTCAGTCTTGGATATACAAACATGTTCCAAAGCTACTAAGCATGTAAAAACCAATAGTAAATTATTTGCCAGTGGGACTTGATAATTTATTTCCACTGCTCAGCTAAATTTTGCATTCTAAACACAGGCTCACTTTAGGATTTCTGATATGGATTGGAGATCATACGTTTTAATAAAATATCCTTCAATTCAAAAGCCCCTTGGTCATGCCAGTCTTCCCACAGGACTTAAAAATCTCATCCACTTCTTGCTATTTTGTCAGTTAACATTTATATTTTGTTTGTACTCACCAGCCACCTTGAACACTTCTGGGATGTCTTCTCCAGCTCTGGTGCTATGGGGAAGCCCACTCCTCGCTAGACTGATGGACTAAAGGTTTACAGTCCAACATGAGCAAAACCCAAACGCAAGCCAAGTACTCTAGGGAAGTTCTCTGCAACTACCAAGTTTGTTAAAATCATTTGTTTAAAAGTGTTCACATCTGTTGCTTGGCACTGATCCTTAAGCTCTAAGACCCCTACCTTCTAAACTAATTATCTTCATGTCAAATGATCAGTTACAGTTGATTAACTATATACTTATAAAGCTCCCCAAGTCCCCAGTCTTCAAGATGGTGGGGGGCGACTCAGACGGGAAATGAATGACCTTTCTCACTCCAACTGTTAAAGAAAGGGCATGACAAAAAACACACCAGATATGGCTTTGAGGCTGTAACTGAGCCTGTTCTCTTTGAAAGCAAGCCCCTCCCCAACACCCAACCTTCAGCGGCTCCTGCCCCAGATGAAGATCATGTATAATTCCACAGCACGGAATAAATGAGCAAAGGGAACTGTAAACAGTCTGGCCAAGCCAAGCGGGAGAGATACAATGCAAGCAAGATACTGTAGGCTCCGTGCCCCACTGAGCTAAAATAATCCACACTTGGCACAGATGAGTCCGAGCCGTTTGCCCTCCAGGCCAAAGGGTCTGGAAGAGAGGAGAAAGACAAAAGGATGAAGGGAAGCAACGCCTTAGACAAGACCCTCAGTAAGAATTAAAAGTGTGCATGTTCCCTTTGGCCTAGAAATATCGGTACGGGTTGCTCATGCAGCTCACATAGAGTACTTCCCTGACATGTGCAAGGTCCTGGGCTCAATCCCCAGCATTTCAAAGACAAAAGAAAAACAAAAACATAAGGAAAAAACATAAAGTACATGGACAAGTATAGTCTGTTTATTCTGACCTAACTTGTATTTAAAAAAAAAAACTATAGGAAAACATGAATATTAGTGGATAAATACTGGGGGAACTGTAGAATTTTTTTTATAATAGGATATTAGGTAGGTGTTAAAAATAATGATAGCTTGGGGCTGGAGATTTATTGAGTTCAGTGGTTCTGGTGCCTGCCTAGCAAAAGCAAGGTTCCTGGTTCATTCCCCTGTAACCACATACAACAATACCGGGTATGGTGGCTCATGCCCACCAGCATTCAGTACCACATACCACAGTGCCTGGTGTGGTGGCTCAAAATTGTAATCCCAGCCGGGCGTGGTGGCTCACGCTTGTAATCCCAGCACTCAGGAGGCAGAGACAGGAGGATTGCTGAGTTCAAGGCTTGCCTGGGCTACATAGTGAGCTCAGGGCCAGCCTGAACTGCAAAGCAAGACCCTGTCTCAAAAAAAAAAAAATTGTAATCCCAGCACTCAGGAGACAGAGACAGGAGGATTGCTCAGTTCAAGGCTTGCCTGAGCTACACAGTGAGCTCAGGGCCAGCCTGAACTATAAAGCAAGACCCTGTCTCAAACAAAAAAAGTAATCAAGTTAAAAAGTTTAAAAGATTTACACTTTTAATTACATAATTACACTCATTTGGGGGAACTGAGACATATAGATATCACATCTTGATCTTAAAAGATTTATTGAGACATTATAAAATGCAAGTTAACACCAGGCCCCATAATTCAGCAGGTCTGTGGTTCTGTGGCATTTAGTTTTAATTGACTCTAGTGGACAAACGCAGAGAGGCACTCTTGCTCGTGGCCTGGATTTATCTGGTGTCCTCAACAGAAGCCAGTTAATGCACAGAACCCACAGTGCCCCTGGGAAAGGCCGATGGTTGTGAACTGAGACCCATGTCTACTCCAACACCTCAGCCATGGAGCTTCCCAAGGGGCTGCCTAAGCGGGTGAGCAGTCAGCAAAGGTGTAAATGTGAATAGTATAGATTTTTCCCAAGGAAATCTCATTACTGCAGCTACTGACTGCCTTTGTTGCTATCTTCCTCATTTCTGAGATAAAACACAGAGCTGGCCCAGCCTCGCAGGAATAAGCAGAAACCATGGTAGAGGTGCAGCTGCCCAGGACTAATGAAGTCTATGCTGCCATTTTGTGGGGTACTCTGAGTACCCCTGCGAACACCTGTGGGCCTCCCAGTAGGCATCCCCAGGACAGCACCAGCTGCTGGATTTGGAACTGTGACACTCCGCTTCATTCTCACAATTCTGTTTCTCATTAATGGACACTTTCAGGTCTTTGTGAGGCCAAGAGCCACAGACATTCGATCATAAGGAAAGAATAGGCAGAAGTGATTTAAAGGTTGAGTTCTTTAAATCATTCACACCTCTTTCAGTGGCTTTTTATCTTTTGTAATCTTACTCCCTTTCCCCACTGCTACCTCTTCATGATACCCACTTAACCTCTTAATAGGTTTTTTCCTTTGCATTTTCATAGTTAATGTAGAAGCCTGTGCTCCTTATAGCAAGCATGGCAATGAAGGTAAGCTGAAAAAAGAAAAATAGTCACTTATAAATCTTACCACTAATATTTTAGAATAATTTACTTTTGAAGTGGTCTGCATTTGGATATATTTTAAGTATAGATTATTATTCCACATATGCAACTAAGATCATGCACAAAGATGAGAGGGATGGGAGTGCACGAGGATTCTAGACAGAACACTGGCTGTGAAACCTGCATTGCAGTGACAGTTTTGTGTTTTTATGTTGAATCTATTAATATTCTACCAACAGACAGTAATGGCAGCTTCATGTAATCTTCCTTCTTTCTGCTCTTGCTGTTTGGAAGTCGGCAGTATGTGCATATAAATATCCTAACAGTTCTTTTTTTTTTTTTTTTTCATCCTGTTTTCTCACTTGTAGACTACCGGCCTCTACAACCCCAGTAGGCCACTGTTTTCTTCCCTTTCCTGTTTCCTGCCATTAGCTTTCCCTCCGCCTCTTTGTCTTCTGTGGGTTTCTTTTCCTGGAAGCATTCACAGCAGGCAGCCACCCTTGGCTCAGGCAAAAATCATCTAATTACCAAAATTACCATTCAGAAAAGGTACCCAGTTAGGCTTGCACCCTGTTCCCCTGTTCAGAGGAAATATTACAGCCAGCATGGCCCTAATCTGAGAGATTTCACCTTACAAAGAAAATTAGGAAGCATTTCAGGCAAGCCAAGAAAACCACTGATCTGGGGTTTTGCCAAACGAGCACTTTCAGGACTCTGGCACACCATCAGGCTGTTAGTGTTTCCCCAGTCAACACATTCGCTGTGCCTTCTGTCTCCAGGTAGTCCCAATTACTCCTGGAAGAACAGGATGGAGAGCTAGCTGTGCCCACTGATATGTCGGCAGAAAGAGACCGCAAGGACGCCTGCAGCACACTTTCCTGGTGTTCTAAAGGTCACGCTGAAACTCATGCGTCCAAGAGAGCAACTCCAACCAGCAAGGCTTTGGGGGAATAAAGAAATTTCCTATGAGTCCTTCCCATGCTGCTTCACGTTCTCCCTCTACTGTATCCACTCACCCCATTAGGATTCAGTCTTCCCACAGGTCTGTGTATAGCCGGCCTTTATATGTGCAGGTTCTGCATTTGTGGAGTTAGCCAATTGCAGATTGAAAATACTGGGAAGAAAACAGTATCTATGCTAAACACATACAGATTCTTTCCTCTTTTTTAATTCCCTAAATAATAGAGCATATCAGCTACTTTCATAGCATTTACATCATATTAGGTATCATGAGTAATCAAGAGATGATCTGACACTTACAGGGGATGTGCGTCAGTCACACACTAACACTGCACCATTTCTATAAAGGACTTGAGCACCAGTCGCCCCTCTCTAGACTATCAAGGTGCACCTAAGCTGCACTGCCAGGCTCCACCCTAGTCCCAGCCCAGTGGGCTGGTCACAGAGGCCCAGGTTCTATCGGAATGGTCTTCTAGCCTTAATGCTTAGTGTTGTTGCTCGGCAGCCCATGGGGTGATAAAGGGTGTACAGAGCTCAGTTCTCCCACTGAGGCAAAGGAGTCAAGAAAGCAATACACTGGAGAATGCAACCCAAAGCCTATTAATTAAACCTCCCTGCCGCCTTCTGAGTGTATACGACTCAGGGGTAGGAAGGACGTGAGGACACTGCTTTCTGGTCAGTCCTCGGACAACATCAAATGACTAACTCCAACTTAACTCCCTGGTAACACTGCACAGAGTACTCTATACTGGACTGGAAACCAGAAAATTCTAGAAGCACAGTACCCTAAACTGGACCGGAAACCAGAAAATTCTAGAAGCACAGAGTATTCTATACTGGACTGGAAACAAGAAAATTCTAGAAGTGCTTCAGACACAAATGGACCTCAAGGCCTTCCCTAGGTTGGATGAAGCTCTCAAGAATGGTTCAAAATCTGATCTGATCTATGGTCAGTATATGCCTTGCTCCCTACAACAGATTGAGGTCCACAGTCCTGTGCCCTCTGCAAGCTGGCTTTGGCTCTCTGGTTGTATCTCTTACTGCAATTCTGCCCTGACCTTCACCTTGTCCCTTCTTACCTTACGCCAACCACACTGCCCTCTAGCCCTGAATCAGACAGCTGCTCAGTTACACTGTTGCTCTGGAAATACTGTCTGTTCCACCGCTGCCCATCAAAGAGACACAACTCACAAGCTGCTTCTTCCTCGAAGGGAAAGAATGATTTTTAATGGAGTAGCTGTCTATCTTCCCACTGGGCTCCCTGGCCACCTACATCCCTGCCTGAGTCTCACAGCAGGAGGTAAAACCTATGCTATCATCTGCTCTGCTGTCTCCTGTGGGCCCTGGCCATGTCAGCATCAAAGGAACTAATATTGCACGACTAATTCATCCTTTTTCCTTTTGGAATGAAAGCATTCACCTTAATCCTTCCTCATTCTGTCCAATTTTTTTTCACTACTGCCTCTAGATTCACATTTTTAAAGGTACTACATTAAAAAGCCCTTCTTTTCTCAAGCCAAATTCAACAGCATGCGCTTGATCTAGGTTTCTGCTGTTTGTTTTTCTGTGTGTTTTCTGCCCATGCCTGGAAAGCAGAGTGTCTTGGGAGGTAGGGTTTGGTAACATGGATCATCTGTTTCTGAGCATCTCACAATTATGACAAGTGTTTCAGAAAAATGCCTTAAGAAATCTAGATGGAAACCAACGGCCCATGGAAACACATAAATATTTTATCAGGCTGTGAACAAGACTCTTGCTCATAAATATTTAAACACCTTGGTGGCATAATGTTCAGGGGCTGATTAGAGCCAACTTGTACTGGGATGGAGAGGTTGAGAGAGGAGGAGAGTACAATAGCAGTTGCATGTGTGTGTGTGTGTGTGCGTGTGTGCACGTGCATGCACGCCCTAAAGAGACACAAACAGACAGACAGACTCATAGACAAACGGACAGACTCCCTATGTAGTTTGGACCGGTCTCAAACTCATGGCCTCAGCCTTCCAAGTGCTGGCACTACAGGCATGTACCACCACATCCAGCCTAGTTTCTCTTGTAAGAAACAGAAAACATTTGGTGTACCAGGTAGAAAACATTTGGTGTACCATTTAGGTGCATCTGAGGGCTCCCTCAATTTACATAGTCACTCATTTTCCAAGTGCTGGAGTAAGAGGCAGGTCAGCTTCCAGGTGAGCTTGCCAGGGCAGACACTGCCTAGGCTGCAGGCAGCCTGGCACATCAGTCATGGTCTCTATAAACATGCCACTCTTTTCTCAGCACTGGTGACACAGGACTTTCAGATAAACTGCTTAGGTCTCAAAAATAAGGCAGCTTTTATAAAGATGTTGGTGGTCGTTTTACTCAAAATGGCACCGAGCTCTAAGCAACTTGTATCCATTAATTAAAGCACGACTAAACACACAGTAGACATTTATACAACAAATACTACCTTGAAGTAGAAATAAACTATTGATATACTCAGCATCATTTATGAATCTCACAGAAATTATGTAAATCAAAAAGAAGCCAAATGTAAGACTGCATTCTGTATAATTGCATATGATTGAGTTCAGGAACCAGCAAATTCCAAGACAACAGAAATCAGAACAAAGAGATTTTCCAGATGGTTGAGGTGGCTAAAAAGTGGCATGAGATAAAATTGCTGGATCAAAATGTTTCTATCTTGTTTTGGATGTGGCTTTGTCAAAACTGGCCCAGCTTCTAGTTTTCTATACAGTTCAGCGTAGACACACTGTGAGAATAAAAGAGGTCACCCAGCTCCAAGATCATCACCACTTTGCCTATAAAATATTGATTACCTGAATTACCTAAAGGAACTTCTAGTGTTTTACCAAGGGTTTCACAATCCATATGGGAGGCAATGCCTTGCTTGAATCACTTAAAATCTAATTAATTCAATAACACTAATAACTTATGATCTGCCAAACAGGAATATAACTATAAATAAAGCAAAGAAAACCAACTTTTGTCCTTATGAAGGAGGGTTATGGCTGATTAACAAAGAATTAGATATATAAATGTCAGGTCTCATGAAGAAATGGCTGGGTCAGACAAGAGTATCTATATGCTGTTTTAGATCAGGTGGTCAGGGAAGGTGAGGAAAGAAACTAGTCCCATGTTTGAGGGAAGAGCAAGGGCGAGAGGATGGGAGAGAATGAAATCGAACTGGTTGGATTACAGAAGGCTTCATCTCTGGCCTTAGCAGAGAGTTGGATTTTATCTGATGTATGTCACATAGGCAAGTGATACACTCCAATCCAAGCACTAAGAATAAGAGAAGACAATTAAGAGATTTGCGCCAGAGTCTTAAGAGAGTCAAGAGAACTAGATTTTTATTTTATTTTATTTTTTTTATTTTTTGAGACAGGGTCTCGTTTTGTAGTTCAGGCTGGCCCTATTCAGGCCAGCCTCAAACTCAAAGCAATCTGCCTGCCTCTGCTTCCCCAGTTCTGGGATTACAGGCATGAGCCACCACACCTAGCATTGTGTATGCAGTTACCAGCAATCAAATTCTGGATCTCCTGCTTCCCAGGCAGACACTGGATTCACTGAGCTAAATCTCCGACCCTGATCTCTAGTATTTTTCTCAAAATATTCACATCCTTGATATACCTATTTCTTAACCACCTTCTGATTGAAATTCCGCCCAAGGATACATCTCCTACATCTGGATTCTAAACTCTGAATTCTGTTTATGTTTTAAATTAATGATAAATTTATAAAAAAGGGAATAGGTAACTTTTTGGTGTATTGAAACTTTTCGTAATAAAAATGAGAGATATAGGAATTTGCCATCCTTTAACAGGTAAACTCATCAGTAACTGAACATGAACATCGAGTTCTCACTCCTTTGTGTAAAAATAAAGGCTGACTTTTTGTTTGTTTGTTTTTGAGACAGGGTCTCGCTTTGTAGTTCAGGCTGGCCCTGAGCTCACTATGGAGCCCAGGCAAGCCTCGAACTCAGCAATCCTCCTGTCTCTGCCTCCCGAGTGCTGGGATGACAGGCATGAGCCACCATGCCAGGCAGGCTGATTTTTTCTTACTGAATATAAAATATTTCTTTCAATTCTCAAATCCAAACTTAAGACACCTCTCTCAAATCCAACTCAAGACATTCCATTTTTGTTTTGTTTTGTTTTTTAAATTTTCATTGCCTCTTGGGGCCTTGGCCCTTCTTTTCTCTCTCCCAAGCCCTCAGAGGCTTTCTGAAAACCTGTTTGGGAGGGAATAAAGTGTGAATTTGAGCAGGAGGGCAGCACTTCACAGAACAGGCTGCTGCTGCTCCTCCATCACAGCTCACCCCAACAAGAAATGCCCTCAGGGTCAAACAAAAGGAAATATTAGGTCCCTTGACATGAAACAAACTATTAAGAGCTCCTCCTTTCCCAGGATCTCTTTGTCTCGATCACTTTCCCATTTACCAGAGGGCCCTCAAGGCTGGAAGCTGCTCACCCACCACCCTTAGGTCCCTCCCATTTCTGCCTCAGGCAGCCCGATAGCCCGGACACTCTCCATCCGCGGCCTCTCACTCTTCTGCCTCGTCAGGCCAACTCTAGCCTTTATTGGGAAACAGGGAGTAGCTAAAAGCTGGAGGAAAGAGAAGGGGCAACAAAGAGAACACTCCAGGGACAGTGCTGGCCCTAAGTGAAATCAGCCTGGCAAAGTGGGGACCAGAGTGCCTCTCCCAGAGGTTCCTAACGGGCAAAGCATGCCCAGTATTTTGCTTTTTAGACTCGTCTGCTTTAACCGGTGCACCAGTACTTCCTCAGCCATTTATGTGGGTGTCCTTTTGCTCCACCTGAGACAAATAAATGACCTGTCTTTGAAGTCTGGCTGCTGTCCAAACTGCTAAGAGAACCTCCGTATAGAATTGAACCAGTGATGGAAAAAAATTTTTCTTTGCAGCCTTGGCATCAACATATTTTTTCCCAGTTTTAAACCTCCACCTAAAAATCTTTCACAAGAGAGGCAAACATTTAATGTCATCCTCTATAACCTGGTTTAAAGAACTCCACCAAGAAAGCCATTTCATTATAGGCTAGGACGTAATTTTCCTATTACTGGTGGAAGCGTGTACCCAGAAAACCAAAAGGGGGGGAAAGCAGCCACACCATGACTTCTCTCCCAGCTCTCTATCCTGAAATGTCAACAAAACTCGCAGTTAAAGAGAAGACTCGTTTCTTCTTCTGCAGCAGCACGTGCTCACCTCGAGTTTTACCAAGAAGCCTCTGGTTTCTGCTAGAACTCATGACGAGGTAAAGGCTACCAACCAGGGTCCGAGACCACAGTCTGAGGTAGACTCGTTCCTTCGCTTGGGGCGCCAGGCCCTTCCGCACCCCGCACCCCGGGGCCCGCTCCCCCTGGGCAGACCTGGGGACGCGGCCCGCAGGAGGCTGCAGAGAGTGGGACCTGTTCTGGGATGGGACGTCCGGCGTCTGTCGCTGAGTCAGGACCCGTCCTGACACCGCGCGTCAGGACTGTCCCCTTCTCCCGAAATTCCCACGCCAAACCCCAAGAGCGCCCGCGG
The DNA here is from genome assembly GCA_004025085.1 of Thryonomys swinderianus. Taxonomy (NCBI): domain Eukaryota; kingdom Metazoa; phylum Chordata; class Mammalia; order Rodentia; family Thryonomyidae; genus Thryonomys; species Thryonomys swinderianus. The sequence goes on along the minus strand of PVIC010041799.1, from coordinate 5,297 downwards.
GCCCCCACGTCTCTCAGCGCTTCCTACCCGCCTCCACGGACGCCGCTCGGGTCCGAGCTTCCGCAGCGCCCCGAACCAGGCCTCCCCGCGCCAGCTCCCTCCCTGGCCGAGACGCGTCAGGCCGCGGCCGTGCGGGGCGCCGGGCTGCTTCTGCCGCTCGCTCGCGGGCTCCTCGCGGGCCGGACCGGGCCGGGGCGGGGCCGAGACGAAGCCCGCGCCCTTCACAACCCGGACCGAGGCGCGGGCCCGGGCGCGTGCCCTGCGGGGCCGCCTCCGGCCGTGCGCCCCTCCCCAGCAGGGCGCCGCCCCGCCCGCCCCGGCCAGCGCTCGCGCTCCCTGGGCGCCGCCTGCACCCGCGCCTCGGCCGGGCTGTCCGAGGAGGCAGAAAGTCCCGGCACATACGCATTCTTATTTGATGTTTATTTCTGGGTGCAGCTACCCAAGCGATGTTGGTCAATAGACACTTTCTGGGGTTTTCGGATTTTTCATATTGTTTGTACCTATTTTATAGTCAGAAATATAGTTTCATTTTCCAGAATGCAAAGACGAAGCCACAAATAATATGTACCTATCGAGGTCCCCCACTTACAAGGCTTTGTGTGTAGGACACAAAGAGGAGTAGCATGAAAGACTTGGCAGGAATTGACTACTCATCTGTTCGTCTATTTTACAGTCTCAGTCTTATTTCAGCCCCTTAGGAAATCCCACATTTTTTATGACAGGCCTGAAGGACCCTGGATTGTAAAGTAGGGGACAGCGGTAAACCATGTAAGGTGACCCAGATACTGACCACACAGACATCCTTAGTTGTTTATTACACACAGTGTTACTCAAAAGCTTCTTTACAGAAAAAGCTCTGTTGAGGAGGAACACATGGAGAAGGGATAGCCAGTGTTCTCCTCAAGACAGTGAGCAAGAAAGCTGCTATCCTGAAAGCAGAGTTACATCTGAGATTTCACCCAAAATATCTCCTGTTAAACAACCAGGCACCTTCAAGTCAGAATGTGTGGCTACTGAGGAGATTGATTTGATCCACTCTGAGGCCTGCTTGAATTAACGAGGCTTCTGCATCCATCTTTCTCTGAGATTGCTCACTTCAGTTCAAACCAAGATCTTGGTTCTGTGGTTTGAGAAGAAGGATTTGCAGTAATAATTGTGAGATTTTTATCTCAGGTCTTCCTGGCTCTTAGCACTTTTTTCCTCACTGCCTCCTCTGTATCCTGAAAGATACTGAATCTTTCTGAGTTTGGTCCACACCCACTCTAAAGTTTTCTTTCTCAGACTGGAGCATCTCCAACCCCTAAGCCTACCATTTTACCTCAGAAATTATTCTGGAAACTCTGCCCCCTTATGGATTCCACATATCTGCTCTTGTTAGACTGATTGCCTTGAGCTGAATCATTTTAATAGTTTCCTAACTGGTTTTCTTGCTTCCTGTCTTTCTCACCAGCAACACAGACTTAGAAATGTCACTCATGACAAAACAAGCAAACATCCTCCCCACCCCACCCTCCCCCACGCCTCAGGTGTCTCTGCTGTTCAATTGTAATACGATCTAAACTTTCGCAGTTGGAGACCAGCCTATGTTTCCAACCTTCTCTCAACTCAGCACCTGTGTTCTAGTTATACCATCCCAGCCCTTTTTTATTTTCTATTTGGAGATGAGGCATCCTTAAGTCCCCCATGCCGGCCTTGAACTTGAGCAATCCTGTGGCCGCAGCCTCTGAAGGAGCTGGGATTGTAGGCATGTACCACCATGCCCAGGCACCCTGGTGTTTAATGCCTCTGCTTGTTTTGTTAATTCTTCTCCCTCCCTTCTGGATTTCTCAGCCCTCTCTTTACCTATTGAACTGCTTCCAAGCTTTCAAGGTCCAAATCAAATGCCTTCTCTAACAATGTTCTTCCAGCTCACCATCAGATCTGTGAGTTCAGTTAATGTTTTTTTCCTAGCCTTCTGTTACAGCCTTCACTGAGTTTGGCTGTATTTTGCAACTGGCTGTCTTCCTTTCTCCCTAGTAAATGTCAGGGCCTGCAAGGTGGTGTATGTTTCTGACTCATCTTCATCCCCAAGGCAATAGGCACCATGTATTTTTAAATAATGAATATCCTTTGTATATAAACGGTGTACATATTGCAAAAATTCAAATACATAAAAATCAATGGAAGGGACTAAATCTTCACATTCTGAAATAGCCGCTGCTGATGTTTCAGTGCGCATATTTTCATGATTTTCTTTATGTACAAGTCCATGCATTTATGGAGTACTTTCTCTTTCTGATGCCTTCTGTGGTAGCCGTTTCTTACACGACTCTCACTTTCTCAAATATACATATATTTCTGTTCTTGTCTGTTATTTATTTATTTATTGAGACACTGTCTTGCTTTGTAGTTCAGGCTGGCCCTGAGCTCACTATGTAGCCCGGGCTAGCCTTGAACTCAACAATCCTCCTGCCTCTGCCTCTGACTCTGCCTCTTGAGTGCTGGAATTACAGGTGTGAGCCACCATGACCACCCAGCATTGTGGTATGTGGTACTGGTTGCTGGTGGGCATGAGTCAACATGCCCGGCATTGTTGTATGCGGTTACCAGGGACTGAACCAGGGACCTTGATCTTGCTAAACGCCAGAACCACTGAGCTAAATCTCCAGCCCTGTTCTTATCTGTTTTTAAAATGTACTGTTATGATATACAAACTTTTCTAACCACAGTAATGACCAGAGCAAATGGACTCCTTGTCCCAGGATTTTGAATCATGAATTTTAAAATGGCAGCATCTTGAAAGAATTGTCATTAATCCTGCCCACTGAAAATGCTAAGTCAACTTTCCTTATTTTAATTACATATTTACAGTGGACCCTCAAGTTACTACTGGTCTGCTACATGAATAACTTGGGTTATGACCGTAAATTTAATTTAAATTTATGACAGACTCTTGAGTTATGACCCAAATGCCAGCCCTTGTGCTTTCAGATGACCTCAGACACAGATTTAACCTTAAAGAGTTCTGGAAGGAACATTACAACCTTTTTTTCCTGTGTGAGGTTAATTGAAAAATCTTTGCCAATGTTTTTCTAAGGACCTTGAGATCTGCCTGGAAGAAATTGTGACCTAAAACTGTATGGGAGAAAGATTTTGAAGGCAAATGACCAACCTGAGTTACAACCAGCTCTTGGGAACGGATTGAGTTTGAAAGTTTAGACTCCACTATAGTTATTTTCTGAGTAGTTGCACTGGACACTGCAATTAACACCTGAATATAAAATAGTCTAATTCTGATTAATATTGATTTAATTTCAATAGTTTACAAAATTTTGCTCCAATATAGTTTCATTCTTTCTACCCTCCTTTGTGCCATTATTATAATATAAATATAATGCATTATGTATTAGAACCCCATTAACACAGTTTTATATTTAGTTATTACTTTATACAGTTGTATTTTTTTTTTTTGTGGTACTGGGGATTGAACTCAGGCCCTTGTGCTTCCAAGGTTGGTGTGGTACCACTTGAGCTAAATCCCCAACATATACAGTTGTATTTTAAGTCACTAGAATTACAAACAAAATACATTTATTGTACCTTTTATATTTACCTATATAATTATGTGTACCAGTGCTCTTTATTTCATCTTGATGATTCATGTTACTGTCTAGTATTATTTTGTCCCAGTCTAAAGAACTCCCTTTAGCATTTTTTGTGGGGTAGTTCCACTAGCAGGAAACTCTATTTTTGTTTTCTTGAAATGATTTAACTTCATTCTTTCTGGTTTGGTTTTGTTTTTGAAACAGTCTCAATATATAGTTTAGGCTAGTCTCGAACTTGCTATGTAAACCAAGTGGGCCTCAAACTCATGGTAATCTTCCTGCTCCAGCTTCCCAAGTGCTGGGATTACAGGCATGCGCCACCACATGTGGCTTTTGTTTGTTTGTTTTTAAAGGACAGTTTAGTGGATATAGAATTCTTCTTTTTTTTTTTGAGCCGGGGTCTCACTTTGTAGTTCAGGCTGGCCCTCAACTCATAATGTAGCACAGGCAAACCTTGAACTCAGCAATCCTCCTGTCTCTGCCTCCCAAGTGCTGGGATTACAGGTGTGAACCACCACACCCAGCACTGTGGTATGTGGTATTGATTGCTGGTGGGCATGAGTCACCACGCCCAACATTGTATGTGGTTACTGGGATCGAACTCAGGACCTTGTGCTTGCGAGGCAGGTGCCAGAACCACTGATCTAAATCTCCAACCCAGATACAGAATTCTTAATCTATTTTTTTCCTCAGCATTTTGAATATGTCATCTCACTACCCTCTGGCCTCCACTGTTTCTGATAAAAAGTCAGCAGTTAATCTTATTGAGGCTTTCTTGTATATGAAGAACCATTTGTTTCTTTCTCCTTTCAGATACTGTCTTTGGTGTCTTGCAGTTTGACTATGACTAGGTGTTCTGGGTTCTGCTATGGTTGAATATTGGCACTCCCTCAAAATTCCTGTTGAAAGTTATCCCTAATGCAACAATATTGAAAGTGCAGATTTTGGAAGGCAATTAAATCATGAAGGCTCTTACTTCAAGAATGGGATCAGAATCCTAATAATAGGAATCAAAATTGAAGGAAGTGCCCTTCTTACCCACCCTTCCTCCTTCTGCAATGTTAGGACACAGTGTTCCTCCCCTCCAAAGAATGTGACCACAAGGAGCCACATTAGGCTAAAGTTTTCTAGACACTGAACCTGCTAATACTCTGATTTTGGATATCTGGCCTTCTAAACTTTGAGAAATAACCCTCTAATATTTCAATATTACCCAGTGTATGATATTTTGTTATGATAGCATAGACTAAGACATGTACAGATGTGTTACTTTCTGTGTTTTTGTACCTGTCCCTAGGAAGCACTGAGTAATATGCCTTCCACCAGCCCATTTGCTTTGTTCCTTTTTTTGGAAATTGTCGTGGTAAATACTGTCATTGGTAGTTTGTTTAGTGATTGTGGACTAAATTTCTGAAGTCTGTATTCTTTGTCTTATAGCCACTGAAGTTTCTGTTTAATTAGCTTAGTAGTTCTAATGCCTGAATAATGATTTCCTTAAATATCTTGCACCAATAACTCCATTACTTTTGCTGAGGGAGTGGAAGGGAAAGAGAGAGTATGTGGCAAGCTTTTGATGTTCCAGCAGTTCACAGTTTTATCTTAGTCTTCATCTGCTTTTCAGAACTTCCAGGTCAGAGTTATAAGTGAGAGTTAGGGACTCTTGGGATTTTAATGGAGCTGTCAGGTGTTTCTCAGTTATGCACACAACCCTAC
>PVIC010041797.1:0-16062 GCA_004025085.1 Thryonomys swinderianus | reverse complement strand
CCCAGGTTGGGCTTGAAGTTGTGATTCGCCTACTTCAGCTTTCCAGAGTGCCTGGGAGTACGGTCTGCACCACTATATCTGACTACCTCAAAATGTCTTACCCACACTTGCTGGAGCATTCCCTCCTTACAGTGGGGGGAGGAGGGAGCAAAAGGCAGCAGTGACAGAGCTTCACCCTGTAGCTCATCCTGAAGATGGCTCAGCAAGTTGGTGCACTCAGTTTTGCCCAGTGGGGCATCTCTGCAGCAAGAGGAGAGGCCTCATCCTCCGGCATCTTCCTGCTCCTCACTGCAGCCCAGGACCAGGCGAGAGGCAGAGCTGGCAAGTGCTGACCGCCTGGCAGAGCTCAGGGTGTGGCTGTCCTCTGAGTCCGCCTGCCTTCTCTGGGACCGGCTTCGGCGCCTTCCCTGGCTGTGCTTTTATTTGAAATTTTCCTTCACTCGTCCTCTCTCCACGCCTCCACCCCCTTCCTCACTGCCAATCATTAGAAAGCTTTGTCTCAAGGGCCGCTGGCCAGTGGCTCTCGGTAACCACAGGCAACCGCGAGTCTGAGGGCAGCTGAGCTGAGCAGAACCCAGCGATGGGAAAGTGCACTTCGGAGGTTTCCTGACACAGTAACACACCACCTTCCTTTTTTCTCCTTCCCTTTCGCCTTTTCCACAGAACGATCCATCCGTGGACAAGAAGCAGATCATTGTAGGCGAGGCTCTCAGCCTGGCTGGAGGGCTTGGTAAGGGGACTGTACGGCTGCCCTGCTGTCTGGGGACGTCCCTGACCCTCCTCTCAGGTCAACACGCACCGAATGCGGGTTTGTTCATTCATGCAAATGGACGGTGAATTCTCCTAACAATTTTTTTTTTCTTAACACACTCCATTTAGAATGCATCCAGGACAAGATGCAGGCTGAATCTTCTTTCCCCAAGCTTTCAATTCCAGTCTTATTTCAGTTAACAAAACCCGGGAGCTGAAGTCGGAGTCAGAGTTGGAGTCGGTGCTCTGTCCCTTTCTGCTCATGCCTTCAGGCACCATCTGCAAAGGGTTCTTCCTTTGTTGTCTGCTTGGCATGGCTCCTGCCAGCCTGGGCATCTAGGCCTGTGGTTGAAATGTATATAGCTGAGGGAGGGAAAAGGAAAAAAGAGGTTCTAGGTAGCACATTTTTAACCCCTTTCCTGTTTGTTTGTTTCCTTATTAAAAAGAATGTAAACTTTTCGATTATGGGGAAAACCCCTCCCATTTTTAACCAGGAATTGCAAACCTGGCGATTCCCAGTTACAAAGTGAAAAGGCTCTTCTGACTGTGACATAAATACTTAAATTGGAAGGAAGGGTTGTTACCTAAAGCAGAAGCTCTTTGTGGGATGTAATTTGAAATGCAGAATTTGTCTTTGTGCACCTGGAGGGACCTCACTTGTATTCTCCATCCCTGCGTGGAAACAGCTTGCTAAGTAAAAGAGATCCGCCTATCACAGAGGCCTAATCTCTCCTGGGTGTGTGTTGTTTTGCAATTCCAGGGAGGGGGAAAAAGAGTAGCAGCCACATTTAATAAAAGCATGTGTCGTAATACTGGGACTGCTGCAGAACTGTGAGGGTTCTGACTGCTAGGCAGCCTGCTTTCCCCCCTCTGAAGACAGGGGTAGGTTCCAAGTGCTAACTTGCCATCTAGCAAGTTCTGTTTGGTTGCAGCTGAAGTTCTCTTGTTCACATTAATGCATCACGGGGCCATCAGTGCTCACAATAGCAGCCTAGAAGCTAAACAGTCAGAGCAATTCCCAGAAATTCAGAAACTTACGCCATCCTGAGGGAAGACTGGTCTTTCAAAGATATCATTTGGCCCTTCTCTGAGTGCTGTTGCTTTACAGGTTTATTACACTGGGAAATATCTCACCTTGTGCTATTGATATGACATCTGTTGAAGTGGCAACGCTTAGATGCCCAAAGGAAAGGAAAAATGGGCATGCAGAATTGTGCTTTCTTTCTCTTTGTCAAGTTGTTGTCTTCCAGGTTCCCAGGTGCTATTCAGCTTCATCTTTAAACCCTGTGTGTGGAGAGAGGCATTTCTATAGAGGTCTAAGGAGGTACCGAGTGGAACCCTCAGGCTTGGATCACGGTGGATGAGGATCTCCAGGGTGAATCAGCACGGACTGGCCAGGTTCTCCACTGTGCCACCGAATCCAGGACTCTGCAGTTCGGGGTGTCTCGCCCCATCAGAAGGGCGCCTGGGTCAGCCAGGGCAGGCTGCACTCTTTGTTTTCAAAGATGTCTGGAATTGACCTTCCTCTCCGCTTGGCCGTCACCTAAGTCTTGACCCTTGCTGCTCCAAGTGTGATCTAACTTGGGGAGGTGGGCAGTAAACTTTCCCTATAGAAGACTAGATAGTAAATATTTGAGACTCAGTGGAGTGACAGTCTTTTGCAGTTACTCAACTCTGATAGAACAGCATGAAGCAGCTCAGATAATGTAAAAACAGAGAGAAACAGCTGTTCCAATAAAGCTTTATTTATAGAAACAGAAAGGTCACAGTTGGCCCAGGGGCCACAGCCTGCAAACCTTTGGTCTAGGAACCAGCAAGGCCAGTGCTACCTGGGAGTGTTAGAAATACAACACCACAGATCCCCACCCCCAGATCTACTGAAATAAAGCCCTAATTTGAAGCAGATTCCTAGATGATCTCTATGTACATTAGGGTGGGAGTTCCTGGGCTGTGAGCTTAAGGCTCCTGCTGAACCTAACTAGTGTCCCTGAATTTCTGTCTTCATTTAACTTTCACAGTCACCAAAACCATTCACTGCAGAGCATCCAAAGGGATCTTTTGAAAATATGAAGAGGATCACACCTCTTGCCAGCTGAAAACTGCTCAAGGGCTCTTCTTTAGGGGTGTCATACTCAGCAACAGCAACAGGAACAAAAAACAAGAGGCCCAGCTAAATGTGAATTTTTTTTTTTTTTTTTTTTGGAGACAGGGTCTCGCTTTGTAGTTCAGGCTGGCCCTGAGCTCACTATGTAGCCCAGGCAAGCTGCCGCGAACTCAGCAATCCCCTTGTCTCTGCCTCCCGAGTGCTGGGATGACAGGCATGAGCCACCACGCCCAGCATTGTGGTATGCGGAGGCGTTGATTGCTGGTGGGCGTGAGTCTCCACGCCCAGCATTATATGTGGTTTCCCGGGATCGAACTCAGGACCTGTGCTTGCGAGACAGGCGCCAGAACCACTGAGCTAACCCTCCGGCCCTAAATGTGAATTTAAAATAATGAGTAAAATTGCAGTGTAAGTACAAACTGTGCATATTTACTGTATTGCATACAAGATTTGGGACATACTGTTACTAAAAAATTATTTGTTGTCTGCCGGAATCTGTTCAAGTGTCTCTATATTTTCCCAGACCTCTGCAAATATGTCCAAATTCCATATCACTGCCTATAAGAACTTGGGAACTGCCCCCTCCACAGTCACACAACGCTGACACCTTTCCTCACCGCACCCAGCACCACTGGCCACGCACCTTCCCGTGAGGACCTTGCATGGGCTGTGGCTTCTTCCTGGAATCCATTTCCCTCCTCTCCTTCAAGTCTCAGCCTAAATGTGTCTCCACTGGGGACACTTTCCCTGACTTACTGTCTAAAATAAGTCCACATTCTTCCCCTCTGCATTGCCCGCAGCCCATCCTGTGTGTACCCTTTATCCACTAGAGTCCCTTCCGTAATGTACAATGTTCCCTTTGGGGGCTTTAAAAAAAATCTCTCCCTTCACCAGAAAGTTAGCGTGATGGGGCAGGAATCACGCCTGTCTCGCTCCCTGTCCTCTCTCCAGCACTGTGCTGAGGGCTGGGCCCTCACAGGTTGAATAAATATTCAGTGACTAGTGAGTGTAGAGTCCCCTTATACAGATATCAAAAAGAAGTTTTCAATTAATTTGGGAAAGAGAGGACACAGCAGAAAGAAAAGGCAGGAGGACTGTGTTCAAACCCAGCCTAAGCAACTTAATGACTTAGTGAGGCCCTGTCTCAAAATTAAAAATTTAAAAGGACAGGGGAGATAGCTCACTTTAAGGACTCAGAGTTCATTTCCTAGTAAAAGAAAGAAAAAAGAAAGATAGAAAAGAAGGAAGGTGGGAAGAAAAGAAAAGAAAGAAGAGAAAAGAAAAAAGAGAAAAGGAAACCAAATCAGGCATGGATGGTGACAGATACCTGTAATCTCAACCCTTAGGAGGCTGAAGCAGGAAGGTCGCAATGAGGTCAACCTGGGCTTTATAGTGAGACTACATAAGGAGACCCTATCTCAAAGCCACACCCCAAAAAGGAAAAAGGAGACCTGTGTGTACCTTTCTCCTTTCTTTTCTGTTCAGTTTTCTTTTCTTTCCTCCTTCCTTTCTTCCTTTCTTTTTCTCTTTCTTCTGTGCTTTCAGAGGAGGCTGGCTGAGTCATGGTTCTAAATAGGTCATTGCTGTTGAATAAAGGGAGCTCTCAACAGCTAAGTTAAATGGGCTCTCGGGCTGGCGATGTTAAAAGCATTTTTACCCTGCGTGTTCAAGCTGTCTGCACAACGTGCTCTCTGGGCGATTTTTTTCAAAGTTGATTTAATCCTGGCACTTCCTAAAATGTGTGTATCCATTAGAGCAAGAAGATTGTATTCATGTTCAATAGAAATCTCTAAAAGGGTGGAATGAAACCAAATGCACAGAAAAGGCCTGGACCTGGCAAGGAGGAGCCACAGATGTGCCGGTGAGCGCAGGACGGCAGGAGACAGGCTCCCACCCGCACCCAGAGCAGCTCCTCGGCAAAGGCCAGAGTGGAGCGTCGTCGTCGGACCTGCCAGAAGTTCTCCCTTAGCTGCCTTCACTGCTTAAATCATCCCTTTTTATTGCAGCTGACAAGGCTGAGAACAATCATGGAAATGCCCACTGACTGGAGATGGCGGCAGTTTTGTGGATTATCGCGGGCGGTGAAGTGCTGCATTCCATTCCTTTCTCCATGGGGCTTAGAGTCGCACTCCTGCTGGTGCTGAGCACTCACCTCAGGGTCTCCGAGGGTGTCCTCCCACTCGGCACAACTGTGGCCACTAAACTAGGCCGCCGCAGATTGGCCAGGAAGGCTGGCCAATCACCTTGTGTTTTAAAAGATTAAAAGTGGGAATAGTCTATGTAAGAAAACCATTGAGATTTGAATAATCCTTTTCTTTCTTTTACACTGGGAAGTCTAAAGTGATTAGCTCTGATTAGAGTCTTGCAAGAACAAAGAAAAAACACAGTCTAGAAAGTTCCTGTAGAATTTCTGCCCCCAGCCACCAGGCTGCAGATTTTCCTGGCTTTCGGGGAGGAAGTGAGTTAGGTGCCGTGAGAATCCAAGACAGTAACTGGCAAACATTGCAGATTCAGCGATCAGAGCTATCTATCAGATTGGAAGTGTTTCCACAGCACACTGTGTTCTGAAAAAAATTCCGAGGTTGCCCACTTAAAAAAGGGGGGGTGGGGAATTTTAGAGGATTACTTAGTGCAAAAATAAAAGCCCAACAGACATTAATTACGGTAATGGAAGAATCACAGATGATTAAGGCAAGACAGAGCCAGAGAGAGTGGAGACAGGAAGCCCACACTGCCAGGCACAGGTGCTTCTCCTGCGCGGGCTGCAGTGCCTCTGTGGTCTCCACACACTGCATACACTTGCACCACAGCCAGACAGTTTGTTTGGGCCTCTTGGGCCTTCTGGCAGCATCGTCTCAGGAGCGAGGCCCAGAACAGTGAGGAAACCAAGGCTCTAATTTGCTTTTCTGTCGAGTGACTCCAGTCTTAGCAACGGTGACCCACTCCCAAGGGCACAGCCGGCGACACTTACCTCTTAGGTCCCTCCTGCCAACACTGCTCCTTTGGGGCCTGAGTTTCCCACACGTGAACTCTGAGCATCACCTTCAGACCATGGTGAGAGCTGTGTGTGGTCAGGGGTCAGGCCAGTTAAAGTTATAAAGCCCACTGAGGGCAGCTGGGGAAATCTGAATATATACACAGTAGACTTTACACGATCTAAGGAACTGCCATTTTTGTTAGGATTGACTATGTGATATTTAAACTACATAAAAATTTAAAAATCTTTAAATAGTTAAATATATGTCAAATGTAGATAATCTTAGGTGAGGGGAAGTAGCTCAGTCACACAGCGCCTGCCTGGCCTGCATGATGCCCTGGGTATAATCCTCCTCCCCTAAAATGGTAGAGAACCCTTAGATTTTTCTGTTTTCAAATGTACTTTAATGTTTTGTACTTATATATTGTAAATATATAATTGCCTTTAATATGACAAATTATCTTCTTTATAAATTGTCTTTAATAGGTATACATATATAATGAAATATATATTTTCCTAAAATAAAGTATACATTTGTACAGGAAACCCTCTTTCCAAGAAGAAGCAACCTAAATAAAAATCAATAAATGATTTAAATATGTTTAAAAATAAATAGTCATAGAGGGTCAGAGATGTAGCTCCACGGCACAGCACTTGCCTGGCAAGCGTGAGGCTCTGAGTTCAATTCCTGGCACCAAAAGAAAACAAAATAACCATACAAAATGTGTTACTAAATATTTTTTTAGAAATACAGAAGTAACAACCGGAAGAGTATCTAAGCGTCAGAAGTGCCTGCCTCTGGAGAGGGAGTGAAGCTGGGAAGAGAGGAGGTGAAGCAGGAATCCGGTGCTTTCTACAACCCCTCGTTCTCAAACACACTTGAGTAATTTTGACATATCCAAACCCCACTTACCACCCACCATGACTTCTTAAGAGCTGTAGCTCATTTTTTTTAAAATGACTGTTTTGCAAAGTTCTGAACTGTCAAAAGCCAGATTTAATTTTTTTTGGTTTACTCTAATTAGATAAGAATGTAGACTAGCATATCTTAGAAAAGTTTTTCTTCATGAAATTAAAACAAAAACAAATTGTGAATGATGATATCCCATTAACCACAACATTCTCTGAGTCCTCTGGTTGACTGAGAGGCTCGGCTGGTAAGTTGCAGCGAGACTAAAAATGCACATGCCAATAACCACTATGGATGGCTGCACCAGGCCACAGCAAGTGTCCACAATGCCAAGAGAGCCCCTCTGCCAGGGTGATTCTTAGAGGGCTCGTGACCTGACCTGCTTCAGGCATGGACAGTAGAAATGAATAGCTTCACAATAAAACATTCAATGGACTTAATGAATAAAAATGCCATATCTCAGGGAGAGGCATTTCCATGGAAGAATGTATTTGTTGTGGTTGAGAGGTAGCAGTTTTGTAGGACGGACAAATGGGCAATTGATTAGTATTTTTATGAATTAAATCTCTTTTGCATTAGAGATAAGATATCTACTGTGTAAGATTTCATCCAATTTTTAAAGTATTATAAAAGTCACAGAGATAAATGAAAGATCATGAAAAAAGAAAAATTTCATTGCTTGACAGAATACTCTCATTTTCAATGAATGAGAATGGGATATTAACACCAACTATTTCAATTTGGTGGTACAGCACTGACATGTGAGTACCAATCCAATCAGTTGGTTGACTTTAATTAACTAGCTTAATCAGTTATTCCTTCATTCAACAAATAATTATTGAGCCTTTCTATGCAATCGATCTAGTAAGCAAGACAAACCTGGTTCCTACTCCCTCAGTTTAGAACCTAGTGGAAAAAGACAGATACCAAACAAGAAACTAACATGAAACACGCCCAATGGTCTAAGGGGAGAAGTACAGGAGTGCGGGACCGAACTATCTCATTAGACATCAGGTCCCCCACAGATCTTTCTCTGGCCCACCCCTTTCCTCAGGTTGAAGATCCAGGAGTAAATAGTGAATCCCCAGTGTCTTGGATGGCTACATGGGAACAGGAACTACATCACAGAGGAATACATGATCTATCTACAGTTCACTGCTTCTGTCATGGTGGTTTGGATCACTTGCTTACCTGGTGAATGCTTGATAGGCTTTGGCATTCTGAAGATTCACTTCGTGCAGACAAACGCTAGAATTATGAAGGTGAGATGCCTTTACAAATGGCTTTTCAGACAGGTAACAGCATCTAAGGTCAGCCTCCTCCTAAGAGAAATATAGATACTAACACTGCAACACCAAGTAATTCCAGCGAGTGTTTTAAGTGAATCTGGACCATCTACCGCACCTCCAGTCATTTGAATCAGAGGAGACAAGGCCAGGTAACTAGAAGGAAAACGTGAAATTCTACCTAGAAGCAAAATGTGCATTTTATTGTGATCCAGATTTGTACCATATTCTAAAACATGGGCTTTTTATTTCAAAATGTCCCCATTGTGGAGGTAAACTGGTTTTCCCTTTTCCACACTTGGAAGTTGAAAAAAATCCTACAGTGAGTTTTAAAATGTTGAGCTTGTTACCAAATTGACCAAAGATTTGTTGAGTTCCCACTGTGTATCCGGTTCTCCAAATTCGCTGAACAAGAGTCAACTATAATTTCTGGCCTCACATAATTTAGTATCAAAGTTTTGTGACAATGGTTGTATGGTACTTTATCCTGTCATATCCAATTTCATAAATAGCTTAGTTGGTTCTTAGACTTAAGATTCTTCACTACAGTCACTTATGAAGAGAGGAAACTGGTCCCTAGAGCCAATTTTATCTAACAATAAGACCCAGTGTTGTAACTATCTTTGCTCTTAATCCAATATTCTTGCTAATGATCTCTAATGACTTTAATTCTCAAGCTCTTTCACCTTCAAAATCATAAATGCAATCATTTTAAAAAGTGGCAATCTAAGAGAACTATATGATTTTTTTTATCCTATTAAAAAAAAATAACAGTGTGAGGCACGTGGCAGTAGCACTGTCCCCAAACATGGCCAAGGGCCCTCGGTTCAAAAGCAGGTCTGCCTTGCAAGCTGCGCCAGTTCAGGAGAGCTGTTCTTGGGCTTTTGTTCCACAGTTACCAGTGTGTGCCTGGGGTGTCTGCGGTTCTGCCTCTGCACAACCCGTTAAGCGGAGCCCGCACCCTGAGAAAGTGGCCTGCGCAGGCTCCATTCAGACCCGTTGTGTTGGTAATCAGCTCCTGGCAGCTGATTTCTGTCCCACAGACAATACAGTGCGGCAGCCCATTCTCCTCTAATTGTGCCGTGGCTGCTCGGGCCCTCAGAACTCCGGGGCTGTCAGCAGCTGCTGCCCGGACACATCTCACTTCCCCGCTGGAGAATCCCCCATTGAGCGGGGAGTATGGTGATGTTTATCCATTCACTGTATTCAGATGTACATCCCATGTCCATGAAAATTCATGCAGCTCTTTGTGCTACATCACCTCGGGGGCAAACTCAGTCCCCGAATGTGCTTATGTGCTTGAGGACCAAGCCGCACATGCTCCCCAAGGCTGAATTAACCCTTCCCTGCTGCTTAAGGACGCAAGGAGGGACGATTCCCCAGCTCCCCAAGCCAACCTCTCCAAACAGGGACATAAGGAAAAAGAGCTGGCTGTGTTTCTTACACTGACCCCAATTAGACACCACTGGTAGTTAGGATCCATTATTAATAAGGAACCTCTGCATGGGAAAGCTATGACACTGTACAAATGGTTTTGCGGAACTTGTCTGTGCTTTCGCAAAGGATTTTGTTAGGACTGGGAGAACCGTGAGAGCCATGCTCGGCAGCATGAGGAACATGAGCCCAGCATGATTAAGGCAACAAGCTAAGTGGCACGTTTATACACAGCCCGGTGAGTTCGGCTCTTCCTCACATGTGTCAGGGATCCCTTGAAAGATGCTCCTTTCAAGCAGAATCATCAATTCAGAACATTCACCCCCTCCCCTGAGGGTGATAGGTTTTAAGCACACTGGAAAACAGACCTTTGACTGTGAGCTTCAGAGAGGCCAGGGAAAAGGAGTCCAGGCCTGCTTCTGTGCCCTGCTGGCTCTGTCTCACGAGCTGTCTGGAGGAGCAGCTGGAGGAGCCCCGAGCAACTGCTCAGCTCCCTTCCTTTCATGCTGAACCCGGATGGTGTGGCCCAGCTGCAGGGCAGGAATTAAGAAGGGATGTTATAATCCCCACCAGCTCCAGGGAAAAATATACACTTCAGTGATGTCTAATTCTATGTGCCATCAAATTGATGGGGGAGACTAAAGCAAACCCCCTTTTGTGATTGGCAGTTTGTTGGTAAAGAGAATGGCTTTAGATCTGACTATAAGTGCTCTTCTGCTTTTTGTACCAGTGTTTTGTTTTGTACTTAAGAATTAGTGGTTTCCCATTTGATGGCAGTTTGTGTATGGTGGAAGCTATGTAGGGCGGAGATCTGCAAGCTCTTTGTCACCTACAGAGAGTCTTACGCCTAGTAACCTGCGCCTATCACAGACCTCTGTTCTGTGCACTAGCTATTTTTATTGATTGGTTTTATGCAGATCATAACCCTAAAGAGCCTGGCTGATCAGTTTTGGGGTAAAGGAAGATGTACCCCACTGACCTGACTCATACTCTCAGGATCCTTGCAGGGCCTTTTCCCTAGAGGCACTGTGAAGGTGCAAAAGGACTCGAGACCCACTCCGGGAGCTATAACTACACAAGGCACCAATGACTGCAGCAAGCCTAGTTCGAGGCACAGGTGAGATCAGAGGCATCTCGCAGGCACCTCCAGTCTAAAGTACAGAAACGCAGACCAAGCAGCACAGCTCTCTCCAGACCAGTGCTCTGGAGGCTGCCTGGCGTAGAGCAGCTCCAGCCTCTCCGTAACAGGAGCAGTTCTAATGCCAGAGGAGATAAACAAGCAGACAGCTTATCTATTTTTCTAACACTAGATGCCATTTTCTTCACTTGCATAAGGCAACTTCAGCTTGGTTTTTATAACTTATATTTGCTCTAAAGCTCCCGGGGTAGTTTGGCTGCAATTCTCATCAGCAAGCTGAACAAACATTCGAGACAGGCACGGTATGGGTGGGTCGTGTGCCAGTGACTCTTCATTCTGAAAACAAGTCTCATTCTCCCTCTACACATATGGGCTCTAGAAGGTGTCAGTTGCGGCAGACAGACCCAACAGGGAGTTCCTGTTGGTTGCTGGCTTCGGAAATCTAAACTGGCTGTCAAGGTTAGGTGAGGTTACCAAACAGAAACGCAGTAAGGAAATAGTATAAGATACTTGCTATATAGATAAGGTTTTAGCTGAAAGTGAAAAACATTCACTTCAAACATATCCAATTAATTACAAGTTTCTTGTGTCACTTAAAAAAAAAAACAAATAATAGCAGCTTGGGCTAAGGTTGTAGCTCAGTGGTAGAACATTTGCCCGGCCTGTGGGAAACAATGGGTTTGATCCCCACCTCTACAACTAAGGAAATAAAATAGATTGATAACATCTAATGCCAGCATGATGAGCCCGGCACTATACTGGGACCCACAAAGAGATGAACTCTTTTCATCTTCATAATAATTCTCTAAATGTAATTGCTATTATTATACCCATTTCATAGATGAAGAAACAGAGCTCAGCCAGATTAAACAGCTTGCCAGCACCACACAGCAGGAGTGCAGGCCAGGATCAGACCTAGGCCATCCGTGGCGACAGCAACGGGTCATTCACATTCCTAATTGGCCTCCTCCTGACCCACTGTCCTTCTTACATTCCTTGACCTCACAAGGCCTGGCCTCCTCAACTGTCTCTGGGCTCTAATTTTCCCAGTCTGAGCTGCCACACATATTGTAGGGATTGCATTGCTCACTGTAAAGTCATTGTTATTGTTACACCAGAGTCTCCTGGGATTTACTCATATATATATATATATATATATATATATATATATATATATATATATATATATAATTTGTTGTTGTTGTTTTGTTTGTTTGTTTTTTTGAGACAGGGTCTCACTTTGTAGTTCAGGCTGGCTCTGAGCTCACTATGTAGCCCAGACAAGCCTCGAACTCAGCAATCCTCCTGTCTCTGCCTCCCAAGTGCTGGGATTATAGGCGTGAGCCACCACGCCCGGTTATATATATATATATATTTTTTTTTTTTTTTAGCTGGGCCAGAATCTGTTTTTGTTTTTCTCTCTGGATGTCTGAAGCTTTGGACTGTTTGTCTCTTTCTCATCCTTGATTTTTTTCTTACATGTTAAATATAACCTTGGAGGTGTTTTTCTCTGCTTTTGCTTTCCCTCTAATTTTCTCAAGAAGTTCTGTAGTTTGGAGGAATCAAGCAGGCTTTCTGAGCTGTAAACTAATAATTTCATCCCCAGAAAAGTGGCCCCTCACCTCTGGCACATTTTGTACGTAGGACCCTGTTGGTTTCTCCATGTGATAGTAGTTTGGTCACAGGGTTGGAAATGGGAAATGAGACACAGTATGGTGGTCGTAACAGTCTATGCTTGAAGTCCACTGGCTAGACCAAAGTACACCCTGAAAGCAAGCGAACTCCTCTCCCTTATAGGCCCGAAACAAATGAACATAAAATTCTAAAACACAGAGTATAGTTCAAAAGCATTAGATCATGGCACTCTTATTCTGTCGCCAGACCTCTGCAGAAGGAGGGTTGCTCTCTGAGTCTTAGGATCCTCTCCTAGAAAGTCATCTTCCATTCAAGAAAGTCTTTTGCTAAATACCTTGTGCTACATTTAAATCCACTTCCTTTCATTCTGCTCTCTATAAAGAGCTAATTAACATTCTCTGCATTGTGGATTTTAAGACCAGCATGAAAATAACACTTCATATTTCTCTTCCTCAAGCTGAACAATGCCATTTCCTCTCACTTTGTCTCCCAGGTCTTGCTTTCCAGCTCTCTAACCCACTGGCAATGCTGATGCCGTGAAGAATTGCTTCCTGGCTGCTTCGGTCTGAGCACCTATTCACATAGTGCAGGGCTATAATACCTCCTGTGTGAACTGCCCTTTGTGCTTTTCAGTGCGTCCCCTTTGGCATTATGTCAATACATGCTGCCTGCCTTGGAACAAGCCCACACGACTGAGGCATGAGCACTTCTTGTCATCCACTGGGCCTCCAAGCTCCTTCTCAACTCTGCTAGGAGTGCAGTCATCCCGACGTGTATTTGATTGTTTTCCTCACCTGCCCCAGTACTCATTCCAGCCTAGTCCCTTCTGGGCCCACCATGTGATTTTTCTCACTTCCCTCTGTCCAAATGAAAAGTCCTCACAGTCTGAATGCCAAGGAAAGCATATGGTGGCATGAGTCTTAGTGTACTCTATCATTTTTTTCTTTTTCTCTCTCCTGTTAAGATGCTAGATTTGAGATTCCAAACCTATTTGTGGAGTGATATGCCTTAGATTATGGCAAATATTTCAGAGGTCTGAAAGTGTCTTGCATGTGAAACCCTAGCCCCATTCTCCTAAGAACTCAACAAAAACATCAGTTTAACAGATTATTGAAATATTATTGATGATTCTGCTTTGTGTGGGTATCTTCTGTGTCAGGCAAACACTGGGCTCTTGTTATCCACACCCCCTGTGAAATCCCACCACCATTCTGCAGAATAGGTATTAGGACGATGCACCAGATGATATCCCTACGCTGGTTTTTCTCCACAGTTGCCAACTCTTCCCAGCCAGTCATAATTAGCAGACAATTTCTATTAATGGGCTCATATCAGTGCTTGAAATCTAACAGGTTCCAACTACAGTGCCATGCAGCTTAGAACTATTCCTTTTTGGGAGAAACAGTCAATACACAGGCATGTATAATGGACACACACACTCAACTTTTTCACCTTGCCTTACATTAATCCACAGGTGAACATCTGATGCATAGTGCACTGACTCATGTCTTACTCTTAGAAATTAGAGACTAATGGGCAAGGTCTCCCTGTGTAGTTCAAACTCACCACGTAGCCCAGCCTGTCCTTGAACTCATTCATGATCCTCTTTCCTCAGCCTCCCAAATATTGGGATTATGGGTGTGACTGACTCTTGGCCAGAAATTAGAAATTTACAGCAAAGGTCACAGAGACCAAGGGTTTGGGGATGGGCACTTCTGTAACAGCCAGGCCCCAGCAAGCTCTCACAGCACCCGGGGCTGAGGCTGGCCTGGTCCTGCCTTCCGGTCACTCCATTCTGTCTCCTCCTTGGAGTCTATGAGTTGCCCCAGTGTCTCATCAATAGACCCCCCCCCTTTTACCCTACATCAGTCTCATTCCCTTTCTGTTGGTTGCAATCAAAATATTCCTGACATATTTCTTCTCACTCAAAATGGGCCCAATAAGAGTCCACACAGTTTCCCACTGTTGTTTCTCCATTCATTCAAGCAATGATCATGTTACTTGTGGACTTCTTTCTCCACCACATTGTACCCTCAGCAATTCTGGTATTGGGGAGCCTGAGAACCAGATTCAAAATAGGTCTCAAAACTGAAACCACAAAGAGCCTTTAGCTGAGCACGGTGGTGCGTGCCCATAACCCTGGCACTCTGAAGGCAGAGGTCAGGGGATCACCATGGGTATCAGGCCAACCTGAAATACATAGCAAGAACTTGGCTCACAAAAAGGGGATGTAATGGGGATGTAGCTGAGCCTCACAGTGTCTCCTTGACAAGCGTAAGGTCCTGAGTTTGATTCCCACTACCAAAAAAGAAAAAAGCAAAGAGCCTTTTGACTAGCATTTGAATAGGTCTGTTTAGATTTTATGCACATGTATAAATGCACATATCTGTGTTTAAGTGAACAATAACCTATTACAGGGTAGCATTCTGTTATTACTGCCTCATGATTTCTGCTTTTCCTATTTTGATAAAGAAACAGATCCATTTAGGGCCAGAGAGTTGGCTCAGTGGTTCTGGCGCCTGCCTTGCAAGCGCAAGGACCTGAGTTCGATCCCCGGTAACCACATACAATGCTAGGCATGGAGACACGCCCACCAACAATCAACACTGCATACCACAATGCCGGACGTGGTGGCTCACGCCTGTAATCCCAGCACTCAGGAGGCAGAGACAGGAGGATTGCTGAGTTCGCAGCGGCTTGCCTGGGCACCATAGTGAGCTCAGGGCCAGCCTGAACTACAAGGCGAGACCCTGTCTCCAAAAAAGCAAAAAAAAAAAAAAAAGAAAGAAAGAAACAGATCCATTTAAATGGGCCCGAAATTTAGCTCAGTGGTGCCAGTGCCTGTCTACCAGTGCCTGCCTATCAAGGTCCCTGGTTTGATTCTAGTAACCACATACAACAATACCAGGCATGGTGACTTACACTCACTGGCAATCAATACCACATACCACAGTGTAGGGCATGGGGGCTCATGCCTGTAATCCCAGAACTCCGGAGGCAGAGACAGGAGGATTGCTGAGTTCAAGGCTTGCCTGGGCTACATAATGAGCTGAGGGCCAGCCTGAACTACAAAGTGAGATCCTGTCTCAAAAAAAAAAAAAAAAAGAAACGGATCCATTTAAATCCCTTACTGTTTTAGGATATACGTGTGATCAGTGAACATGGTAAAGAAAAATACTGAGTTTAAAAAGAAGCAAATTTTCACTGTCAGACTCCCAGACAATATCACAGCTACTGATGTATTCGGAATTCAGCATGTAAAGTCTGTCTCCTCAGGCGTCTTCATTCAGTAGGATGAAAAAGAAGTGTTTTAAGAGAGCTTTCCACTCTAAGATTATAATATAAAGGGTACCAGGCTTTCGTGAGGAAAGAAAACCTTGCTTTTTTTTGACTAGCTCTGTAGAAAACACTTTCTCTGTGACTCAGGGCTCTTCCCCCTTCACACTCATAAACTACACCTTCCTTTGTTTTGATAGTCACAATGCTTGCTTGGGTACTATTCCCAGGAATATCCCCACCTAGTTACTCAAATATTTTTCACCTAACCTTCTTAACGCCTTGTTTTTGTATCATTTTACAACATTAAGAACCTCGAAACCTTCCACCTTAACATCTGAGCCTGAAGACGGAATGAGATAAGTGCCTAGACTAAAAGAAAGGAGGGAGAGGACGATGGAACATGCGTTTCTGTTTGCACATTCCTGACAGGACATTATTATCTGCTTTGACAAAGCCTTTCAGACACGCAGGGGACAATGAATCTTAATGATGCTATGAGGAGCCCTTGCCTAGAGCTCTTGATCTGAGCTTCCGGCAAGTGAGAACCGC
>PVIC010041796.1:0-16088 GCA_004025085.1 Thryonomys swinderianus | reverse complement strand
ACACACACACACACACACACACACACACACACTCACTAACCGTCTGTTAGCTCTGCACAGCCAAAGTGAGTCCTGTGTACTCTGTGTCACCATCCCCACCCGCCTGCCCTAAGCCGGAGTCTCTCTCTGGGCACCATCAGTCACCCCACTGCTTACCTGCAAAGAAGCCTAAGTTCCTCTTTCCTCTGTATCTTTCAAACTCAAACCCAACCACTGACTCTTCCTCTAAAACAGCTTTCGAGTAGTCACTCTTTGTGTCCGCCCACTACCTGGATCCTCTCTGCCATCATGCTTCTCTGCGTTTACTGAAAATGATCCCACTCCTCAGTCTGCACCACCCATTTCAGCATGTTTCATGCTGCCTGTGAACTTGTCTTTATTGTTCCAACGTACAGATACAATCACATTATTTTTGTGCTCAAGGTACAAAATCC
This sequence comes from Thryonomys swinderianus, assembly GCA_004025085.1. NCBI lineage: Eukaryota > Metazoa > Chordata > Mammalia > Rodentia > Thryonomyidae > Thryonomys > Thryonomys swinderianus. Next base: position 15,654 of record PVIC010041796.1, on the reverse strand, counting down.
ATCAGTGATATCTGCTAAAAGGTAAAACCTGAAATACTTCTCATCACACAGACGTATCCTTTGCATTATGTGTCTGTCTGTGTGCCTAGCCTAATTTCCCCAAGTTCCTTTCCACAGCCTACTGTATTAGATATTCCTTGTGTAAAATGTCGAATATCAACTCTGACCTTTTATTTCAATCGCATGTTTCAGTGAACGGGTTCTGTACAGAATTAGCTTGTTTGGGGTGTATTCTGAATGTCTCAGCTGATTCTCGGGCCAGATAGCTTTTCCTTCCCTGGGGTTTTCTTTCAGCCAAGCCCAGGGGCCTGTAAAGAAGTTTCTCACCATCCTGAGTGCACTGACACATGTGATGTATGGGGCAGAGAAGCCTGGGCCAGCAGCTCAGACTTTCTGTAGCCTCCACTTCACACAGAGCCGAGCATTGTTACCTCTACTAAGGGGCAACACAATTCATGTTTCTATTCTTCTTTTCCTCTTTTATTCCCTCTGTCCATAATTCTCGATCCACATCCAAATAGGTGACCTTGACTGAAGTTCTATATTTTAAAAGTTTTTCAGTGACTATAGTTACTAGGTACAGTTTTCCTCAGCAGGTAGAACATAGGAGTCCAGAAACCAAGGACTTTATGGAAAATTGATCATTCTTAGCATCATTCTCTACTTGTAAAACTTAGGACTAATCTCTACTGGATTTGAGGTCCTATTTTCATGAGATCTCTACTGCTAATGGAAAAAAGGACTCCAGGCTACTTGAATGTAGGGTTACCACTTAATCACCCGGGGTTCTTTGTGTCAGGAGATCAGTAAGCAGCGCCCTGCTGCCCTGGGTAGGAAGCCGATCACAGCTGGAGTCAGAAGCTGGGGTTGCTGCTGTACAATGGAGGTAAATTGAAGTGTATTTGACAACCAAAGAATTCAGGTTGGTGTGTTTTGCTTCACCTGTGTCCAGCGAGAAGACGGCCGGGAAAGTGTCACAGCAGGACTGCGCAGGGCACGGTCCAAAGCCGTCACGAGTGAAGGTCTAGGCTGGTGTTCGAGAACCTGTGTCACAGGTGCTGACGCTACTTGTCGTCCCTGGAAGCTCCGAAAGGTTCGTCCTTACCTGTCGAATCACTAGGGAAGCAACTGGACAACAGGTAGAGCAGCCTAGGTCAGCTGGAGGGCCGGTGGAAGGGGAGGAAAACAGGAAGTGGGTACAGACGGCTTCCTGGCTTAGACAGTACGCTGATTTCTTACAGGTTTTTGTAGAATGGAGAGTCCAAGCTCACGGTCCCGGCATGCTCTTTTTCTGGTGAAGACTCACTTCCTGCCTTGTAGATGACCACATACTCACTGTGTGTTTTCATGGGACATGGCTTTTCCTAGGTGGAGGGGTGGAAAGAGAGAGGGATGATTGAGAGAGAGAGAAAGAGTAGGGAGAGAGAGACATGTTCGTTTGTTATTAGTATGTGTTGCCACACTCTCAGCTTGGGGATTAACACCTACCATATCCTCATCACATGTCATACTTTGATCAGTTTTTCCCATCTGGCCCCCTTTGTTCCTTCTCCCTTTTTTCCTCAGTCCCTTATCCATCTCTGCAGTCAGCTCCACTTCTTAACATGCCTTCTTATTTTGCTCCTTAAATTATTTATATCTTAGTTCTGTCATATTGGAGTTACCGCACAGTTTTTAACATTTTGTGGTCGACTTACTGCACTTAACACTGTGGTCTCAAGATCCATCCTTTTCCCTGCAAATAACTCTAATTTATCCTGTGTAGTACTCCCCTGTGCGTAAATACCACACTTTATTCATTCATCTGCTGATGGGCATATGGGCTGCTTCTATGATTCAGCTATTGTGATCCAGCTATGTTATAAACATCCTAGTAAGCCTGTATTGTTACAGTAGGGTAACTTAAGCCTTTCTGGGAAGATATTCAGGAAAAGCATACCTGAGTCAAATGGAATTTCTGTTTTTAGGTTTTTGAGAAATCACCATACTGGTTTCTGAAGTGGCTGTGCTAGTTTACATCCCCACAAGCAACGTTACAAGTTTGCTTTTCCTCCACGTTCTTGCCAGCACTTTTTAAGACCTCCACGAACTCCGCTCTTACCAGGAGAAGGTGAAATCTCTGTTGCTTTTGTTTGCAATTCTTTAATGTCTCAAGACTTACTGAACACTTTTTTCATATCTTTTTTGGCCATTTGCATTTCTTCTTCTGTGATGTGTCTCTTCACTTCAAAATTGCCCAGTTTTGATTGGGCCTTTTATCTGTGATTTTTTAATATTTTAGATGTTCTAGACATTGGTCCTCTGACCACAGAGTAGCTGGTAATGTCTTTTCCCCCAGTTTGTAGGTTGTACGTTCACTTTATTGTTTCATTTGCTGTGCAGAAGCTTTTTTAACTTTTTGCTGATTCTTGGTATTATCTCTGGTGCAAATGGGATTCTGTTTGGGAAGTCTTCCCCTATTCTTTTTTTTTTTTGAGACAGGGTCTCGCTTTGTAGTTCATACCAGCCCTCAGCTCACTATGTAGCCCAGGCAAGCCTTGAACTCAGCAGTCCTCCTGTCTCTGCCTCCCAAGCGCTGGGATGACAGGCGTGAGTCACCACGCCCAGCATTGTATGTGGTTACCGGGAGAGAACTCAGGACCTTGCGCTTGTGAGGCAGGTGCCAGAACCACTTAGCTACATCTCCGGCCTGCCCTCCCCTATTCTTATGTCTTCAGAATTTTACCAACTTCTTCTTCTGGTGGATTCAGTGTTTCTGTTTTAATATACAGGTCTTTGATCCATTTTGATTTGACTTTAGCAATGGGTGAAAGATATAGATCAAGATTTATTCTTCATGTTGATAGCCAGTTTTCCCAGCATCATTTATAAAAGAAGCTATCTTTTTCTCCATTGTATATTATTGGCCCTCTTTTCAGAAATCAGCTGACTGAATGTACTTGGAGTTGTTCCTGCATTCTTTATCTTATTCCATTAGTTAATGTGTATGATTTTGTGTCAGTACCATGCTGTGTTTACTACTGCTAATTTGTAGTATAACCTGAAATCTGGGACTCTAACGGCTCAAAGAAGAATGTTCCTAAGAAAACTAATCCTATCAGATCCCTATTTAATCATAATCACTTCCATAAAACAGACTATCTCCAAATATATTTGAAGGTCTCGGTATATAACACATAAGCTTTAAGGGAAACAGAAATATGAAACAGAGTGTTGGAATGAGAGAACAAATTTAAAGCATTTGTCTCAGAACTGGCTATAGCAGGAGGGATGGGACCTAGTGCCACTGGCTAACACTGTCAACAGCCCACAACCTGGGAGGTGACTTTGTGTGGGATTGGACAGCTGAGCAGCATAAAGCCAGCGGTCATCGTGTATCTCTTGTATACAACTTCCGGTCTTCTTGGATCCATTATGAGACTCATTATGTAAACCTCCAATGACCCGCTGGCTCCAGGAACCATTGCCTGACACAGAGGCCAATTTAATAACACAGCTTGGTATCGGCTGACCTTCCTTTCCTGTTTCATGTCCCTCTGTTCCTAACTTCTGCTTGCTGAGATCACTTTTAAATGAACTATCTTCACTCAAGAGTTTGTTTCAGAATCTCTTTTGGAGGGAATTCTTCTAAGATAACTAGAATTTCAAAAATGATTATAACCCATAGCAAGTGGACTATGTGACCCCAGGAAACATCTGCGCAATCAACATTGGTCTCTGGGGATGCCATGGTCTTCACAATCCTCAGCTCCCTGTGGATCTTTGCTCAGGGATGTGTTTCTGTTCCAACCCTCTCTGTCAGATGTGCATCACCTGTAGCACTCCTGTGCTTTTTCAATTCATTTGCAACTCCACTGGATGTGCTCTACAGGACTGCTGTAGGAAATGAAGCTGTTTGATCTTTAAACAGTGGAATTCCAGGAATACTGGAAAAGTCCATTTCTTAGTCACCACTGCACACAGCTAGAAAAGTGCAACTGAATTTTAGCCAGGCCATGTGGGTAATGGTGACATAAACTACTTATGCCTCTAGCAAAGAAGCTACACACATGACTTGTCACCAGACAGCTGGAAGTGAAGGACTCCAAGATGATAACATTGTGGGCTGGAAGCACCTGACTCATGGTTTGTCACTTGGTGGAGAGTTTCCCAGGAATATCACCCGGCCACATTAGACTTCACTTGAATATGGACTTCAAGCAACAGCGCTGAGGCATCACACTGGAGTACAGGCACACACAAGTAATACATCCCAGACAGGAGACGGGACTCTGTGTGTTCACCCTCGGTGTGGATATGACCACTATTAAATCGATAACTGGAGATTTAGCTCAGTGGTTCCAGCACCTGCCTTGCAAGCACAAGGCCCTGAGTTCGATCCCGCTAATACAATGCTGGGCGTGGTGACTCATGCCCACCAGCCATCAATACCACATACCACAATGCTGGGCCTGGTGGCTCACGCCTATAATCCCAGCACTCAGGAGGCACAAGCAGGAGGATTGCTGAATTCCAGGCTTGCCTGGGCTACATAGTGAGCTGAGGACCAGCCTGAACTACAAAGCGAAACCCTGTCTCAAAAAAAAGAAAATCAATAACTACCTTATTCTCACTGTTTCAGTTCATTTCCATCTTTGCACTGTAATCTCTGTGGACTCCCCAGTGCTGCTACTACATTATATATTTACTGCCTGAATGGACGTGAGCTTATTCTTATTATTATAGAAGAAAAGCTTATTCTTATTATTATAGAAGAAAAATACTTGGAAATGATGAAGATTGACATGTTTGGATACACTAGGGCAAAGAAACTTTGTAAAAACTAACCATGGAACAATGCTAAAGGGCTGCTGACAGAGGTGACGAAAGATTGTGACTAGGGGCCTTAGTTGGTCCACACTAGGGACCTTAGTTGGTCTGGAATTTAAAGACCAATTGGCTAAACTGCGTAACTCACCAGTGAAATAATTAAATGCAGAGAAGTCAAAAGACTCTCCCAAAGCATGTTAGCAACAGGACTCCAAGTGAAATTGAATCTTCTACCTCCTGTACCAGTACTTTATTATATCAAAGCTCAAAGGGCAATAGAACAACCAGAACATCAAATATGCACTAGGTCTTAATTCAGTTCTTTTCCATTTATTTGTTATGTGCCTTTGTGTTACTTAGTCTGGCTCAAGGAATAAGAGACATATCTCATTTATACAAATAGGATATAATACTTAGATAGATTTTCATATAATGAGATTAAAGTAAGAAAGTGCCAGGCACAAGATTACAATTATTATTCTTAAATCTAATAGAGCTTTTGTAGATGAAAATATGTATTTCTTACTCAGTATTTACATTTTACTGCACTGCATGAAGTAAGGATCCACCTCATTACAGATAATTGCATTTTTAGGAGCTAAACTGGGACTAGAAATCCTGTGGGGAAAAGTGTAGTTCAAGACCAAATCAGTGGATTTTAAGTGAATTGTGTCATACCATAATCTTTTCAAACTGGGAGTTTGTAAAGTCATCTTTTACAAACATGACTCCAATTGATCGACAACACTGGGTGAACGAGGGCAGGGAGAGGAGTCAATGTGGCAAGACTGGGTAAGCTGGAAAGTCCCAGAACTCTGTTCCTTCCTTAGACTCCAAGTTCCCATGGTAACCTAGAGTAGAATTTTTTACTCACGATTCCCATGAAAATGAGTAATTTATTAAACGTGATGCTGTAGGGCCAGAGACGGCGTGCTTGACAGAATCATCATCAAAAGGAAAATCATTTTCGCCGATGGAATTCAGCCTGCGCTTTCGAGATGGATGGTTTGCATTTGCTCAGAGAGATGCCCTGGAGAAGGACCTGGGTCTCTCCGCCGGGAACCTGGGCTCCTGGACAGCTCGACGGCCCGGGAAGGCCAATGCGCGTGATGAGCGGCATCGGGACACACCCCGCCCTCGAGTCCTGGCCACGCCTCCTGCCGCCGTCACCGTGAAGCGGAGCTTCCGAGCCTCAGCTCCCTCCCTCGCGACGTCGGGGCAGCGACGCTCGCAGCCACCGAGCAGTGATGACCAAGCGAGGGCGGTGTGTTTACTATACAGTGGTCAATAACTGAGCCTCGCTCTGGACCAGGTTTTAGAAATGAATTGGGAAAATGATTCAGCAAACTGGAATTTGTGAACACAAACATAGACTGGCCTAATTCTTCCATTGGGCAGGAAGTGCCTCCACATCCTGATTACCGTATCTGCTTCTACCAACGCTCACCTGTGAAATTCACCTTTGAGATTCATTTCCATAAACTGCAATAAGCACAGACAGGTGAGCGGAAGAAGAAAGGAGCCCTGACCCAGACCCGCAGTCACTTCGTGGGAAGATAAAATGATCCAGTAAGTGACAGATTCGTCAGGCACAGCATCAGTGGGGCCGAATGCTCACTGCCTGCTCCGCCACTGCCGGAGCTTGCATAAATTACCATCGATCTGCTCATCTATAAATTAAGGATTAAACTCAGTTTGAGAACACAGTGCTTTGGTGCAAAGAATCACAAAGCCGTGTAACAGTGTATTAACAAATGACGCAACTGAAAGTTGAGCTCTTTTCAGAGAGTTTATTTTTTAAAGTGTGAGCTTGCAGAAAAGTTGAGTGGCACGTCCTGAGATTGCCGTGGACCGTCTGCTCCTCCACCAGCACAGCCTCAACCCCGACCTGTACCCCTCCCCCCACCGGACAGGACGCTTCCGGCACCTGAGGAGCCCAGCGAGGAACCCGGCAGTGTCACCGGAAGTCCGCTTTACGTCAGGCCTCACACCGGCTGTTGCACACTCGGTCAGCTGAGTTAACATGTATGACATATGTTCACATGACGGTATCGTACGGAGCAGTATCACTAACCTACAAATGCTCTGTTCTCTGCTTGTCTGTTTCTCACTTCCTGATAGGTGTTCATGCAGACGCATATTTTCATCTCCTTTGGGTGACACCAAGAAGTATAATTGCTGGATTATACGGGAAGAGTATGTTTAGATAGGTAAGAAATATCACCGCTGGCTTGCAGTCTGGATGAAATAAAAGGGAAAGAAGTAAGCTGATGCTCATTTTTTTTTTAAAGTGAGTTTGGTGGTACATTTTAGGAATACATTATGATCACATTCGTCACTGAGCATTTGTACTTTTACATAATGCATTTGATTCTTGGTTTTTTTCCCCATTCACACATTAGCAGCTCTTAATTACAATACTTCCCAAGAAAATATGGTACTTTCACTTGCAGCGTGTTTGTTGCTTATTTTATTTCCAGTAAAGAGTTATTTGACTTTTTCTCCTCCCCTCAACCCACTCAACCCCAATACATGTAAGCTTTGTTTCCGTTTTTCCCTTTTTATCTTCAGATTTCTTCATTGTTTCACCCTGTCCCTCTCCCTAGTTCCCCTTCCCCTTTAAAGGTTTTTTTCCTATTTCATAATACCTGGTTTGGTAGTTATGTGAATTTTTGAAAAGCTCCGATCTACTTGAGCGAGTGTATCTTTCACTACTGCTGTATCTGTGGCTATCAGGACGCCATTTTCTTTAGCCTTCAAGGCTGACTCAAACCAGGGAGCCCCTGGGCCTCCTGTCTCCATGCTGCACCTTTCCTCCCTCTTGTCTGAAGCTTCCAGCTTCTTGGATTGAGCAGATGCCCTGACTGTCCACATGCACATGGCCACTGTGGAAGCTCCTATCTCTAATCCTGTAAAATCACTTAAATCCCCTTGCATAATTAGGCATATATTTCCTATTGATTCTGTCCCCTCCTACAGCTACATTTATGTAATTCTATTTCCAGGCTTCTAGTTTCACCAGTTTCTCTATTTGTCTATACTTTCACCAATACTACATTTTGATGATTAGCTTAGTTTTATAGTAAACTTTGAAATTAAGCAATGTCTTTCGACTCTGCTCTTCTTTAGTATTGTGTTGACTCATCTGGCTTTTGGCTCCCCATATCAGTTTTAGATTTATAGATATCAATGAAATAACTTGCTGGAATCTTGATTATAATTGAATGGAATCTATAGATCAAATCACAAAGAACTGACTTGATAATATTCAGTCTTTCCTTGTATGAATATGAAATATCTGTCCATTCATTTTATTCTGTGTGGCTCCTTTAATCAAAGTTTTATAATTCTATCCAGATAAAATTATAAGTTTTTTGCATTTACATCTATTTCATTCTTCTGAGTTCTAATGGTGATGTACTTTTAATTCCAAATTTCACTTTCCATGGTTAGTATACAAAGGCAATTGAGGTTTTTACATTTACTTATAATAATTACTTATTATTTCCTGCAATCTCTGTTGATTCAGATTTTCCTCACTGATAATCATTCATCTACAAACAAAGAGAATTTCAGTTCTTTCAAGGTATGTCTTATCTTTCATTTCCTTTTCTTGTCTTATTGCTTTAGCTAGCACTTTCTTTGAGTAGTGAGCAAAGATCTCCTTCTCTTGTTCCTGGACAAGTGAAGTTATTCTAAAGAGCCCTTTAGTGGGGAGATATTTTACAGTCCCATGATGAGTTTTCAGTCATTTAATGAGCCTGTGCCTCAGGAATGTGAACCTCACTTGTGTTCTAGGTTCCCACTCCTACCCTTGTCCGTTGGGTAGTGTATGACAGAACAACCAGCCTAGGCCAGAACTGACTATTTCTCTTCCCCTGAATGAGTTAGGATCTAAAAATCTTCTGGGAGATCAGACTTACTACTGAATCATTTTTCCTGATGACTGAACTTGTTAAGAAACACAAAATACTGTGATGTATTTCAAAATAGTTACTTCTCACTTCTTCCTGCTAGAAGAATAAAGGGGTTTTCTCCATTATCCACAGAGAATAAAAATTCACCAAAGTGTGAGGACTTTCCCATGGCTAAGTTCTGCTGTACATTTTGTCCTTCAGGGTTGTCCACAGAGAATCCATCAACATGTCAATTTGCTTACTGCATTGATTGCTGTAGAATTTGTTGCTCTTCTAAATCATGGTTCTCCATACTGTCTCATCAGTCTCTCCAGTTTCAGGGCAGTGATTTGCCCTGTAATCCTGTTTCTTATGTATCTATAGATGTTTTATTGGTTTGTTCAACTTTTAACTTATTAGGACAAAGTGGCAACTTCGAAGCTCCCTCCATACTAGATCATAAAATGGCCAAGCTTAGCATTGTATACATCTCTATTAAAGTTCATAATAGCAAATAACCCTAGGAAACACATTATGTATCATAAAGGAATTCAATCCTCGTATCTACTTTATGATGTAGATGTACAATTATTCCACCTTAGTAAACTAAGACCTTTTACAATTGAGGAAATATACACTCTACAACATTAAGTGGCACGTCCAAGGATGTATTGTTAGGGATGCGTAGTGTCAGTATGGGAACCCTGGATATGTGGTCCAGAGACCTGGAGCTCAGCCAGGACACTCCACTGCTTAGTTTGTACAGCTGGTTTAGCAGCTCTTAATTACAAGACAATACTTCCCAAGAAAATATGGTACATTCATTTGCAGAGTGTTTGTTGCTTATTTTATTTCCAGTAAAGAGTTATTTGGCTTTTTAGAGAGTAAAAGTTTCCAATTACTTCACAATATGCTGGCTTCATGAAAAGTAAGCATTTCTGAGACACTTTACAGTTACACTTTGTCCTCTGCAGAGTTTATTTTTATCCTATATGAATCCCACAGAAGCGTCTACTCCGTGAGACATGAGAATCTCAGATATGTGTATAGAGAAATATACTGAGGACCGGAAAGAAATACCAGACCATGTATTTACAAAGCCTAACATTTTCTGTTGCTAATGCATTACTTAATAAGCAGTGTCTTACTGGTTATTATATTAGTTCCTCCATGCAATTTTCAGCTTCATACTGTACCTAAGTAGAGATAAATACTCAAAATATTTTTACTGATAGACATGAATATTTGAACAAGTTTAGAGATCACTATTTTATAAACCTTAGAATATAGGTAGTTACCTTTCATATTTTCTTGCAGTGAGTCAATCTACACTTTCAGAGTATGATGTAAGTTACTGTCTAAAACTTTACTAAATTAATGTACAATATCCAAGCCTCCAATAATTCTGAGAGTTTTGCCATAATAAAAACTCAGGCAGTTCCCTAGAGTAATACTATGGTAGGAGAATATGCACCCAAAATTTGAAGCGTTGGAGCCTTAATTCCTCAATGCAATCATTAGAAGGTGAGGCTGCAGGAAGATGTTTGGGTCACGAGGGCCCCATTCACGAGTGGAGTAATGCCTTTCTGTGTGAGTGAATTCTAGCTCATTTGGTATTGGTCTAACTACAGAGAGCAAGAAAGAGCTTTTATGAACCAAGGCCACCCTTCCTGCTCTTTCTTTTCTACACATAACCATTTCCCTTAGCCTTTCTGGAAACACTAGTGTTCCATCAGACATGGCTGCCAAACTTAGACTTCCAGGAATCCAGAACCGGAAGCCAAATAAACCTCATGTAATACTTAAGATTATGTCAACCCTATTGGCTTAGGAGCTGCCCAGGGGATCAGTAAATCACATTTCTGGGTGTTTCCATGTGGGTCATGGGGGCAGTGACCTTGTAATGTATTTTCATCTTGGACCCTTCTTCTCTAGTGCTATTTCCTGCTCTATCTGCCACTGTGAAGTAAGCAGCTTTGCTCCACTGTGCCTTTCTGGAATAATGTTCCTGCTTTGCAACTAAATAACCATGGACTGAATTCTCTGAAACTGTAAGTCAAACTCTCTTTTTGTAAGTTGTGGCTCTGAGGTATTTTGTCCAGCAGTGTTAAATAAACTTGTCTCTATCATTCTGTTATATCAAGAGAAAATGACCTGAGACAAATAGAATATGACACACCATGTGCTGCCAAAAATTATATTAGAAGGGAAGAGAAAAAGAAAGGAGCAAGTGCTGAGTGAAAGAAATGGCTTTCACTCTTAGGTTCATGGCTAATGTCCTTATAACAAAATTGATTTACAAGAAAAGCATGTTCATTTATTTCATGTGAATTTTGCATGACATGGGAGATTAGAAACAGGTAAACTTATGGATTTTTATGCTTAGCTTTGATGAAAAGTAGTCAGGGAGAAATGTGTTTGGAGAGCAAAGGCTACAATATAATGACCTTGGAAACTTAGCAAAGATGGTTTATTCAGCTTCTTTATGTCCTTATGTCTTCTGAGATAAGGATGTTCCTTTGTTCCAGGTCCAGGAAGAATAGCTCCAGAATGAGAATTTTTGTAACTTCTTCAGGCAGGAGTAAGAGAGGAGAGTCAGAAAGATTCTCTTGTTTCTGGTGTCTTCTTAAATGCAAAGGTTCTGTACTCCATATTGTGAGGTGGTACATTCCGAGACCCATCTGGAGAAAGGAAATGCAGAAAGGAAGAATGAAAAGGAAGCAAGGAAGGAGTGAGAAGAGAAAAGTAAGGAGGAAATAGAAAAAGAAAAAACAAGGAAATGAGAGAAAAAGTAGAAAGGAGGAAGGGAAAGCCTATATCTGTTACATAATATTTTATCCTCAAGAATTACAAGGGTATGCAGATTCTATACACTGGGTCTTGAGTATTCCCTCATAGCGAGACATTTTCTTGATAAGAGGAGCAGATCTCCGTGACACTAGCATATTGGAATACTTGCTCTGAACTGAACAAATTTGGAATTCTGTAGAAGGTGATAGAAGAAGTTGCTTCCTATAGAGGAGCTAGCAAATGGCATTCTCTTGATAGATGTCTATTTAGTTAACAGAAACCTAAATCATTGTGTGCAATCTCTTCTTATTATTTGAAAAAGAGCTATCTCCCGTTTCCTATTTTCTATCTTTTGTTTTGTTCTTTAATTTATTTATCCTTTGGATTTCTCATATAAGAGAAACCATGCGATATTTGAGGTGTGTCTGATTTATTTCAGTTAACATTATGATCTTAAAGTACATCTACTTTCCTGCAAATGATTCAAGTTTATACTTCTTTATAGCAATCAGATCTGTATATTTAGTATTAACTACTTTCAGAATCTCCTTCGAAAGACAATAGTTTCTGAATTTTTTATAAAGAAAGAATAGTTAATGTAAGAGGTTTATGCACAATCACAGAGCTAAAGCATGGATTTGAGCCAACTGATACCTGGCCCTTTGTCTTTTACATACTTTGTCCAACTCACTTGTTTCAGGAATGAGAAATTTAGGCAGATAACACCACATGATGAGTATGATTAACTGCCTGGGCAGGCTAAGGATTCTGGGAAAGGTACCTTAAGAGAAGAATGGAGCCATAGGATGTGGAGCTTCTCCTCTCTTCTGTCTTATTCCTCAAATGCAAATGGAACACCTCCTGGCCACTGGGGTTTTTCAAATCCATTAGTATTCTAGGAGGGGACAAAGATTTCTCAAGTTGCTCCCAATAGCTGACCTTCTGTACTTTGTTTGGAATTAAACTCTGCCAGCACTTCCTGCAAACTTCAACCATTCCCTACAGACATGAAAGAAATTGTTTCTCCTGAACTCTCTTGCTGGGAGACCTTGACTAAAAGTGTCCTGAACAAGAAATTATTCTTCACCCCTGGGGTCACTTGGTAGCTAAAACAAGCTTCTCCTTTTTCTTTTAATCTGTTCTACTTCACTAGCTCCTTTTTCGTGTGTTCTTAAAGGTATTGCCTTATTTACTCTGATGGTTTTTCAACTCATTGAATACAGCAGTGAGTTCTTTTTTCCTTGACTCGTGGATGTTTTTGCCAGCCCAAGGGGAAGGGTCCCTATCAGACAGCTTGGCTTTCAGACACTCACTTATTGAAACTACTTTAAACATTATTGTTCCTCACAGGGCTATTAAAAGTTTGCACATGGGTCTGAAATATACAGAATAGGGTGATATTAGCCCTGGGTGGTTGACAATGGCTTTCCTAGCTCTTGTGTAGAAAAGTCATTTCTAAAAACAAAAGAAGGAATATGTGTCAGGGCTTTGTTTCAAAGTCTATGCGTATCATGATCAAAGGGTCCATTTCCTGGACCTGAGGAACTACTTGTCTATGGAGCTAAGTAGCATGACCGATAAAATGCCAATGATATAGAAACGATACTGAAGAGAACGAAGTAATCTTCTACCACCAAATTCTTCCTCTTGACATGGTTTGTTTCAGACCCCACAGTTGGCGATTATTTTCCAGTTCTGTGTGCGCACATGGGCATACACACAGGCACGTGAACACACGTGCACACAGAGAGAGGTAAGTGCACTCTCCCCTGGCTATCCTCCTTCCTCCACCCCAAGATCGAATCTATTGGCTGAAGTACTTGAAAAACCTTTTTGCTTGGGAGAAAGTTTTATTTGAAAAACTGTAAACTTCTCTAGGAGAAGATTCCTCCTCTGTTCCCTGCTTCATGCTCATCCATACCCAACTCAGAGCAGAGCTCAGGATTTTCCCAGCTTCTATGTTTAGCTCATTGTGTAATGAATCATAGTGTCCACCTGTAAGTGTCATAAACAGATGGTATAAATATGCTTGCATAATGTGACTCAAAACACATCTCCAGTTTTAGCTGGAGTTCAAACAACATCCACAGTTCCAAGAAACCTGTGGCTTGCAACTTCTGGGTCAGTGGGTGGAGAATACCGGAAAACTGGGAGCCCGGCGCCCTGTGCCTGTCAGGGTGAGCCAGCCGGAAGGAGCCACAGAGAAGCTGCAGTGGGGGAGGAGGGACCGGAAAACCTCTTCTCCGTGTGCTCCCGAGGACCATCATGCTGGAGCTGCCCTCACGTGTGTCCCTGGTCCTCCGGAGTGCGTGTTTCACACACACACAGATGGTGGAGGTTTGAGTCCGTGATCAGCGTGTTTCACACACACACAGATGGTGGAGGTTTGAGTCCGTGATCAGCCAGCGCCAAGGCAGAGAGGATTTGCAGAGGAGAAACAGTTTGCAGCAGCCAAAAGGTACAGAAGCAACCGAAGTCCTCAGCAGCGTCTTTCTGAGCGTCTTATCCCCTCCATACTGCTAGGGTCAGGGTGGAGCCACACTGATCACGCACGCGCAGTGGCTTAGCGACTGCACCCCCTTGTCCCAGCCTCACGTGTTGGAGATTCAGCCACCTCTGAGAGATAAAGCCCCACAGGAGACTTGGGGGGACCTTAAACACAAACCGTGACCGTTGGGGAGCTCTCCCCGGCCCAGGAAGCAGCCGAGCGTCCCCTGCACTCGTGCCTGTGGCACGCTGCTGTGTCGCTGGGTGCCCCTCTCACCAGTTTTGAGTATACTTGGCGCCTCTCTTCGCAGCGTGACCACCCAGGGCAGGCGTGGTGCCGTCTCAGGCTGGACTTCATGAGCATTGTTCACGGAAGACCGAGGCCCATAAACAAACCCTTTATAAAGCTAAACAGCCCAGTTAACATTTGGGAGTGAGACGCTCCAGCTTCCTAAAAATGGGGATTGACTTGGGAAGAGCAACAAGAATAAACGAATGGAATCATCCGTGACTCTGGCGAGGTTCACTCACCCCAGTCACCCGCCTCTCCTTGTTTTAAAGTGCTATCTGGTTTTCCCAGGGCAGGTAGTAGCTTTCTCAAGTGTGATCGATCACACAGGACTCATGCATAGCCGGGTTCGCTCTCCCCCGGCCCCTTCATCCTGCCCTGGGAGACCCCGGCTGCTCAAGGTCAGGGACCGAGTCTCCGGTTCTTCCGTCTCATTCTGCTTTTCCTAGGACCTGACGTGTTATGTAGTGCAGGGAAGCACTCACATTCACAAAAACGATTGGAAATAGAACACCTATTCATTTAACCAGCATTCAATAAATATTTGTTGAAAACCCAACCTGTTTACCATGTTCAATTTGGGGAGCTTAGGATACATCAATAAAATATTCCTCGGGCAAATAAACATTTTGGAAGTTTTAACTTTTCCAACAACCAGAGAAATGCCTTGTTCAGGTCGCTGAATACTGGAGTTTGAATACTAAACCTATGATTAAGACTCAGCCTTAATTGTATCACTACAGTTACGGAGGAATCTGGTGTCCCGAAGATGTGTTTTCAATGAAGAAAACATGAGTCGTAACTCAGTAAGCAAATAATTTCTATATTTACCTAATATTACCATGGGTACAAGGATCAGCCCTCTGGTTCCATTTACTGTTTCATTGTAAGCATCTGTGAATGTCTTGAAGGAGAAAGGCTGGGAAACCTTGATTCACTTCCTAAAGTTATGCCAAATTAAATTTCATTTGCAAAAAAAGTACCTGGTCCTTTTTAAGAAAACAACCCCATTTTTATTACATTTGATTCTACATAAATTCGATTTTATGCATGTTTGTTTTTCAGCTAGACTCATTAAAATACATATGAAGTCCATGTTCCACGATCTCTATTTTTTCCAATACTGCCACATGGGCTGAGAGGTGAGAAAACATCTAGGAGTTGTACATCTTTTTTTTTTTTTTTTTTTTTTTTTTTTTTTTTGCTTTTTGGAGACAGGGTCTCGCTTTGTAGTTCAGGCTGGCCCTGAGCTCACTATGGTGCCCAGGCAAGCCGCCGCGAACTCAGCAATCCTCTTGTCTCTGCCTCCCGAGTGCTGGGATTACAGGCGTGAGCCACCACGCCCAGCATTATATGTGGTTACCGGGGATTGAACTCAGGTCC